>APFE030218599.1:241622-412324 GCA_000404065.3 Pinus taeda | reverse complement strand
GTGTAGGGCTCCTCCTTCCGGCATCATGTCATGAACTTCAACTTCTTCATCATGAAGCCTTCTTCCTCTTCATAGGGCATCGACCATCTCCATCACTGCTCTCCAACGAAATATCTTGTTGGATCAATAGTCATGTCATCCATTTTCTTCATCGAGGAGTGACCTTCTAGCCTACATCTAGCTCTCCTTCATACAACTACCTCTTCCAAGTCATGTTTCTTTCAGGATCTTCCATCCAATCTCATGAGTACTAGTTGTAGGTGATTTTCTACAACTCTCTTTTTGTAGCCCTGTTTCAACCCAACCAGATGATTTCTCAAAAATCAAAATGATCATTAAATCAAAGTTACCTCTTTATGATGGCCTTTCGTCATGACATCAACTTCTTGTAACATCAACATCCTTTTGTATACCATATGAATCCATCTCCAAAACATACATTACCAAGGTTCTCTTTTTCCAGCATACATATCAAGGTCTTCATACCTTCTTCATGGAGATGTCATAGCTAATCCTTCTTGTTATCAGATGTTGATCACTTATCTTATCTTACGTGGCTATAGATGCATCTTCTCATGAACTCTTCTTTCATGTTTCTTTACATAATGCTTCCTCGAGATCGTCTATACATAGTTCCTTCATGATGTAAACCATAGTTCCCAACCACCTCATTATCTTCATGGGGTCATATTATGTTGATTTCATCTTATCGATATGTAGAAGAGTTCAAGGCACATTGTCTACATGCTTTCATGTATCATTCTTAAGGAAGAGTTTCTTCTTCTTTCATCGTGCTCATGAGATAGATCATTTTAACCATTCTATCTGCAATCATATGATGACATGACTTTATCTATCAAATATATATATACCTCTTCCTTCTTTTGGTCATCTAGACTTCCTTTGGAAACTTCCTTTCCTTGCTTGAAGATGAAAAATGCTTCAACTAACTTGACATGCTGCACTCCTATGTCACCATACCCTACCAGTGGATCCCACACAAGGTGGAATGTAGACCATCTACGAGGCACTTGCTTCTTCTAAGTAGAGGTGAACCTTTTAATAAAGATTCTAGTGGAGGATCTTGATGATCCTTATTCTGCAAATGCTCCTTTCTAATAATGATGATGATGATGATGTATGATGATCTCTTTATCTTCTATCTTGCTAGATGACTTTCTACAATCATATAAACAGTTACTTCAATTATCCTTATATGCTTCCAATGAAGATGTCATGAGCTATTTCCTTTCTATCATGTACTATGACTGCTTCAACCATATAAATTTGTACTTCATTTATTCTTCCATGCCTCTATAATGATGTCATCTCAATCTTTGTTATAATGCATCCTATCATACTTGTGATGCTTTCCATCTTGACTTGCTAGTTTATATGTGAGAGGCCTTCTTAATAGTGGAGGTATATTACTTCTTCCTTTTTTGAATTCTTTTCTGGTTCTTCTACTTCTTTGGTAGCATGGGCTTCATTTCTTTCCTTTCTCTTCTTGTTGTCCTTCTTGAGTTTAGGACAATTTCTCTTGAAATGCCCATATTCCTTACACTCATTGCATTGGATCTTTGACGTATCGATTTTCTTTTTAAACTTCTTTCGAGGCTCAAACGTTCCAAATTTTCCTTTCTTCCTTGTCATTGTTGCATCTGCTTGTGTTCGTTCATTTGATCCAACATCGTTCTTTGCCTTCAATATGGTTTCTACAATTTTGCATAATGACCATAGATCGTTGAATGGGGGTCGTTTCCTTCTTTCCATAGATACTTGATACAAAGTTTCCCCATTCATCAGGTAGTGCATTGAGCACAATGGTGGTCATCTCTCGGTCAAACATTACTTCTCCTAACTCTTGTAATAGGTCTTTTATTTGATATACCCTGATAAGGTATGAGGCTACCCCTTCTTCCTTTGATAACTTCATCTTGTATAGTTTGGTTCTTAAAGATATAATTTCTCCTACAGTGCTTACAAAGAATAATTCTACCAGCTTTTCATAGATCTCTTTCGTTGTCTTCAACTTTGCTACATAAGGGATGAGAGAATCCTTAATTGACTCTATAAGGATCCTTTGAGCCCTTATTTCTCCTTTCATGTACTTTAATAAAGCTTGGGATTGCTCTTGTGATGGTTTGGAGATTGATCTCGTGACATATTCACTAACTTCATTTTCCATGAGGATCAAATCTATTCTCTTCTTCCATGCAAGGTAATTCGATGACCCAACAAGTTTGTTGTTCTCCTTGCAAAAAGAAGTCAATGTAGATTGAGACATAAAATATAGAATACTTGTCAAGTGAAGATGCTCCTTTGATGATGATATCTTCAACTTGATGCCTTCTTGATGATGTTGACTTCTACTACTCCTTTGATATTGATAATTGAAGGTGTTTTCTTAATGATGATTGCCTTTTTGACAATGTTTCTTCTTCAAGATGGGAGAGATGATATTCTTCAAGGATGATACTTTCTTCAATGTGAGGGAGATCACTTTGATGATGAAGTGTTCTTTCTTGCTTCCTTTGGTTGATGATTGTAGAATGTGTAAGCTTTCCAAGAATGCTTCAAGTGAAGAGTCCTTCTTTGAATGGAGGTAGGGTCTTTGAGGTGTACTTCTTTCAAGAGTTGTGATGATGTCATGGATAGTCCTTCTTGATGCCTTAACTCTCCTTGATGATTTCCTTGTGCCCGTCCTTATGCATACTTCCTCAATTGGATGATCTTCAAGTTGCCTTTCCTTGTTGATGTCATCTTAGCTCTAATATCATGTTGAGAAATCTAAGGGTAGCTATATTAGGTGATTTCTCTTACTTTGATAATTGTTTGTGATGTTATTTTACTTAATTTGATGTACTTATTATTAGCTTCTTCTTTCACTTGGTTATTATTCTGTTCTTATCATCAAATAGCTACCAAACTATGAAGATCAAAGAGGCAAGAGGACACAAAATGTAGGTTGCTAGCCAAGGCCAAAACCTCTCCTCTTTAGAGGAAAACCCACAAGAATTCATCTCTTCTTATAGAATCTTCAAATGGCGAATTCCAAGACCTATGACCCTTGACAAAGACCCCTCCAAGACCAAGTCAACATTTTCTTTGATGTGCTTCTCTTTCACAAAGTCAACGCTAGTCAAACTTGCTTCAATACTTCACATTTCGGCCTTTCATCAGAATTTCAACTTCTTGCTTCAATAATGCAGTTTTCAGCCTCTACTACAGAAACCCTAGATTGGCACTTGTGAGAGAATGATGGTTAATTTTTCCTCCTTTCTCCTTCGCTAGGATTAGTTCTTCTTCCTTGGCAATTCGGTTTGCATACTAGATATTTATGACTCCAAAATTCGGCCTTGTGTGGTGACTGCAATTTCGGTCTTACTCCTGCAAAAGATGCCCTAGTTTACTCGCATGTGTGAGATGATGGTGGCCCAAAAACAGACTTCAAATGCTTCGCTCTTCCTTCCTTTATCTCTCCACTTCCTTGCTTGTCTTTTTGGTCTTCTTCTTGTCCCTTATCAAACTTAATGGATGATCCATAAATGAGGTCAAGTACCTCTTATATAGATGCTTTTCATGGTGGTCGAATGGCCCTAATGAGGCCGACTTGTCACTTGTAGGCTGACTTCCTTTCTTGCAGGCCGACTTGGTCTTGGAGGAGAACATTTGACACTTTTTTACTTATATAAATCTCTTTTACATAATACCAGATGTCCCATAGGGTCTTTACATATGACAATGACTTCTATGACTCCTAGACTTTAAGACAAAGCCCTAGAAGCACTCAATGGGTGTTTGACCTACAAATAAAATGACCTTGAGCATGAAACCCATGCTTCAAAATAATTATAATAAATTTTATTTTTCTCTTTACATAAAATCATGATTACATTAGACATTATGAAGACCGAACCTAGTTACATTTTCCAACAAAAACCAGTAGAGAAAAGGAATTTTATTAAAGAGCTCAAAGAAAATTTCGGAGTTTACAGCAAAAACAATTTCCAACAATTAATGCTCGGTACTTATCACGAAAATCGAGCCACTTTCACCCTCAATTTTCCTATCGTACAGTTTCCCTTCTCTCAGCTATATGACCCTCGAAAAATGCATTGTACAATACAACAATTGTTGTTGTACAATCCCTCGAAGCCAAACAGCTCAACAATAAATGTGTTATACAATCATCAATTTTCATGCCAAACACCTGTCGAACAACCCTCGAAAATCAATTGCTATTGTAACTCCCTGGAAATAATGGCTGAAAATTGCCTTGAAGTGTGTGCCCAATCTAGCTACTAAATGCCTTGGTATCCATGCTCTCTCTGGTTGCTCCTTCTCTGCTTTTCTTCAGCTCCTCTCTTCCTCCTTTCTCTACAAAGATTGTGCCTCTTCCTCTCCCTTTTCTCTTTTCATTTCTCATTAATGACTAAAATCCATAACCCTAGATCTCAATGGTTGAGATTCAATCTGGCCATCTCAAGATCAACGATCATGACTTGATTTCACATTGGTCCCACTTAAATTACTTAAGAGACCCAAACTTTATAAAATTAAGCTCCCTTTATAAAAAGTCACCTTTTAATCATTAAATATAAAAAGTATACTTTCCAGCTTTATAAAGTAAAGTGCCTAGAGAGGGAAATGTGCTCAGTCACTTCAGCATGCTAGGCACTGCCAATGCAGTACCCCCGAGCTACAAAAAGCTAACACTCCCTCTTAGCGAGGGAGGTACTTCTGGCACCTCCACCACCAGAATCTATCTCCAAGCCCATCTCAATATTTGTAATTGCTCCCTCTAACCTTAAAGTCTGTCATGTTACTTGACTTGAAACTTGAGCTGAGAACCTGTCACAACCAACCATGCTCCGAGGAGTCCTATCACACTCCTGAGCATCTATCAATGTCATATTATAACAACTGGGTCTTCTGGAAGTACTTGAAGAATCACTCTTCTTAGTCACGTGTCCCCTCTTTGTAACTGACATTGATCCTGTATCCAAGATCCCTTCGGATACACCCATAGGATGTTCCCGAAACTTGTATAACTGCTCCTATATAATGCCAAAGCACTATTACTGCATTCAAGGTCACTCCCTCTAAACATAGAAGCACTTGTCCATCCCGGAACAAAACTCTATATCCATCATCCTCCAAGGTTAACACTGAAAGCAAGAGGTACCATCATCCCAAGAATAAATAACATCCTTGTCACCTCTAGAAATCCTCCTAACTCTAGCTAGAATCTAACACATCCAACCCCCTTTACTGCATGCGTGGTTCTAGCTCCACAATTCACATGGCAGTTTGAGCCTGTATCTGAAATACTACAAAACATTGACCTCATCCCCATTATGTGACTAGATGCTCTATCGTCCACTAGCCATAACCCACTGTCCTCATCCCCATTATGTGACTGGATGCTCTATTGTCCACTAGCCATAACCCACTGCCCTCATACACAACAGCATTAATGCCAGAAATACAGGCAATAAGAGAAAACTCTTTCTCAAATTTCTCAGCAAAGTCATCAATTTCAATTGATCTTGTTGCAACCACCTAAGCCTCTTTCTTCTTCTTCTTATAAGGAAATTGGCTTGCATAGTGACCAGTCTTGTGACATGCAAGGGATTTCACTTTCTTCGTGTCCTTAGAAGTAGATCCCCTACTTCCCTAACCTTGCCTTTGCCCTTTGCAGTAAGAGCAACCTTCTGCTCATCATCTCCACCATCATGTTGGCCTGCATTTATGGAACCTTTCGTTGTCTCTTCCTGTATGAAATCATCCCACAACCTATCCCAAATGGCCAGATTTTCCTGTGCAACAATCCTCTCAATAAAGACATCCCATTTCGTAGGAAAACTAGCCAAGGTTGTTCTAACCAGCTCTTCACTATCAATAGTTTCCCCCACTGTTACCAACTCATCTCTAATTTGTGTGATCCTGGTTAGGTATGATGCAACTATGCCAGTTTCAGACATCCTGGTATTTCTCAAGATTCTCTCTCAACAACATCTTTCTATTTTGGTTTGTACTATGGTCTAACTTGGTTAAGAATGCCTACATCTCACAGACACTCTTCTTCTCTGTCACATGTGGTATAATATGGTCTTAAATGGAATCCATATTTACTTTCTTGGTCTTACCATTCTTTTTATTAAACTTAGCCAACTGAGTAGCATTTGTAGGAATAATTGCAGTGTTCTCTTCAATATCCCACAACTCCTGCTCCTCAATAAACAAAACAATCCTCTCCTAAAATGGGCTAAAGTTTCATGCCCAATCCAATATATCCTCATAACGGCCATCACTAACCCAATTGACCAACAGTAACTTTCTCTTACTTTTTCCTAAAATAACCCCTTGCACTCCCTGCAATACCATTGTGTCAAAATCTAACGACTGAACTTCACCAACCTCGCTCTGATACCATGTTTAAATTTCACCTACAATCAAGTTTTCTCTTGTAGGACTTTCGTCAAACACTTAGCCAATACTTTGATTTCTGTATCCAATAAAAACTCCACAAATAATGCATTTTAAACTAAACACATTCAATCTTATTTTTATAAGCAGTACACATGACTAAATCTGATCTTTAACAGCTGAAAATGAACAGTAAACACCACAAATTTCACACATGGGATTTTGGGCAAAGCCCCTAGAAAAACCCTGAAGGGAAAACCACTAGAGAAGAGGAATTTTAGTAAAGAGCACACAGAAAATTTCTGAGTTTACAGCAATTACAATTTCCAGCAATTAATGCTCAATACTTGTCTCGAAAACCAAGCCACTTTCACCCTCAATTTTCTTATTGTACGACTGCCCTTCTCTCAACTGTACGGCCCTCGAAAATCATGCCAATTGCTATTGTATGGCCCTGTAGATAATGACTGAAAACAGCCTTCAAGTGTGTGCCCAATCTAGCAAATAAATGCCTTGGGATTCATGCCCTCTCTGGCTGCTCCTCTTTTGATTTTCTTCAGAGCGTCTCTTCCTCCTTTCTCCTCAAAGAATGTGCCTCTTCCTCTACCACCTTTTTATTTCTCATTAATGACTAAAATTCCTAACCCTGGATCTCAATGGCTGTGATTCAATCTAGCCATCTCAAGATCAACGGTCTTGACTTAATTTCACATTGGGCCCACTTAAATCACTTAAGTGACCCAATCTTTATAAAGTTAAACTCACTTTATAAAAAGTCACCTTTTAGTCATTAAATATAAAAAGTACATTTTCCAACTTTATAAAATCACTTTACTTTACAAAATGCTTAGAGAGAGAAATGAGCTCAGTCACTCCTGCATGCTCAGCACTGCCAATGCAAAAGTACCCCCGAGCGACCAAAAACTAACAAGAACACCCTATCTATGCCAAGTATAGTAGTTTCTTTGAAGCACAATAGCACCCACATACTGAAATTAACAGTTAACTGCTCTCCACAAAAGCAACATTATCTTCTCAAGAGCAGCAAAATATCATCAAATCTTCCTAAAATATGTGCAATTCACATCCACAAGGCTGCACCCTCCATATTTTGTCTACTTCCAGAAAAGGCAGAATCCATTAAAAATAGTAACAGATAAAGCAATTAGGTCATTCCCCCTCAAAATCAGCAGTCAACTTCTATAGATAACAACATTACATTGCCATAAATGTAGTGCCCTATCTTGCCAAGTATAGTAGTTTACTTTAAGCACAAAAGCATCCACATACTGAAAATAGTAATAAAAGCTCTCCAAAAATGCAACATTATCTTCTCAAAGACAGCAAATTATCATCAAATCTTCCTAAAATATGAGCAATGCGCCTACACAACGCTGTGCCCTTCACTCTTGCTTCCTCCAGAAAAGGGAGCATCCTCTAAAAATAGTAGCAAATAAAGCAATCAACCCATCCCTCTCAAAATCAACAGTCAACTTCAAAAGCTAGCAGCATTTTACTCTCTTGAAAGCAGCAGCCTACTTGCACATAGTAGTTTCCTTGAAGCACAAAAGCACCCACATGCTGAAAATAGCAGTAAAAGATCTCCATAAAGCAAATCTATCTTCCCAAAGGTAGCAAAATATCATACTTCCTAAAGAATGAGCAATACATCTCCACATAGCTGTTCCCTCCACATCTTTTCTTCCTCTAGAAAAGCTAGCATCCTCTAAAAATTAACATATAAAACAATCAGCTCATCTTCTAAATATAGCAGCATTACACTCTCATGAAAGCAGACCCTACCTGTGCCAAGTATAGTAGTTCCCTCAAAGCACAAAGGTACCCACATGCCGAAAATCACAGTAAAAGCTCTCCACAAAAGCATTTTCTCAAGGGCAGTGCCAACCTTCTCGGCAGGCATCATGCTTAAAAACAGCACCCAATCTCTCCCAAGTACAGTGCTCTACATAACAATCTTTAATGCCCTAAAAATACCACTCAAACCTCATCAACCCCAAGGCCAGCATTCCATATGCTGATTTAAAACAGCTCTATCTATTCAAATAAGAATTCCCCACTCAATCAATTTGAAGTCTGGAAAAAGGCAATTATGCCTCACCCAAACTGCTATGTTTATCCTCATGTGGAGAGCTTCTGCAATGCTAATTTGGTTCTTGTTAAACCCTAGATTTGCTTCCCCTTTGCAAATTTGGAGGGTTAATGACTAGCATATTTCATTAGGCTGGAGGTTCCAAGATATATGCACAAACAGTTGTTCTTGACCTGGAAGTTGGTTTCCAGGGAGACTGATTGCAGGATTAATCCAGTGATAATTCAGGCGCAGCTATGCATGGATTGGAGAGAGTTTCTATTTTTGGAAGTTCTCCTACTTTTAGGAGGTGGAGTTCTTGCATGGTAGTGTGGATTACATATTCAGAGTCCTTAAGAACTCAGGATTACGGTGAGACTTCTTTGGTAACATGCATAGCACTTACTATTTTTAGCAGGTTTGTTCCAAAGACTCACATGTCAAAGATAATGGTATATTTGGAATCCTTGCAAGATAGTGAATTCAATGAGTTGCTTTCGAGTGACATGAGAGCACTTTCTATTTTTAGAAATACTTGCATGTCGATTCTAAACAAATTCAGATTCCTTGCTGAAAGACGAATCCAATGAGTATGGTTTCATGGTCATACATGACATATCTTTCTTAAGCATTGGTTGCATGTCAAATCTGGTCATGTATTCAAACACCCCACTAAAAATTGAGTCTGATAAGGCTGCTTTCATCAAAAAATCCAAGACAATTCTATTTTTAGCAATCTTTGCATGGCAGTGTTGACAACGAATCTGGACTCCCCATGGAAATCTAAGTCCAATGAGTATAATATTGTGGACATGCACACAATTTTCTATTTTTAACAATGCCTATTTTTAGGCATACTATATATGGCAGTGTCCCCCTATCTGTTCTGAACATTTTCTATATTTTCCTATTTTTAGGGAGACTGCTATTTTTGGCATGTTGGTGACATGTGGCAGTCTCAAGGTTAATATGTGGCAACTTCTGAATGGACAAATGGCGAGATTTAGTCCGTCAAATGAGTCATCAGTGATGTGGCAAAGCACGAGTGAATTATTTTTATGGATAGAGGAGTGCAATGACAGCAGTTTATTTTTTCCCTCCACTCTATTTTCTCTCTCATAGTGTGCATTCGTCTGTTCTCTCGTCCAACTCACACTCCTTTTCGCCTCACTCCACTTCTCCTCAGTTGATAAAAAAGCACATCCCTATTTACCAATGCGCATTCCCTCAAGGATATATTTAGCCAATTCGAATTACCCAAAATTTCCTCAAGACTATTTTTATCCCAATTCAAATATGCCATAATTACCCCAAGGATTTTTTTGTCAAATCGAATTTATGCAAAATACTAAAGGATAGTTTTTACCCATGTCGAATTTGCTAAAATTATGCTCTGAAAACTCAGAAATACTTCAATTAAACTCAGGCACATGCCACTCCACTCAATTTTTTCCTCTATTTCAGTTCAGTTAGATGGCAAGTTGACTCAACTCCAGTGATTTGGTGCACATTGATTGCCTTTTTTGAGGAATTCAACCTCCTATTCTTCCTGGTGCTGATTGGAAAAATTAGAGGGAGAGGGTTATAAATACAGGTGGAGGTTGTGGTTTCAAATCAAATTATCTTCACTAGTAGCAGCATTACTATCTTTCTCTGTTATCTCTGTTGAAATTAGTAGCGAGAAAGGTCATTCTTTGACTTGTGCCATAGTCAAAGAGACCAAAAGAAGTTTTTCCTTAGCATGCACAAGTTCCTATAAGTTAAGAACCAATTCCTATAAATTAGGATCTAATTCCTAAAAATTAGGACAAGATCCTAAAATTTAGGGTGAACTCTCAAAATTTAGGACGTGTGTATGAAGCAGTTTGACTAGTGCAGATGTGGAAGGCTCAGTTGTTGTTTTCTAGTGTGAGTCAATTTGGGAAAGGATGAGCTAAAAGAGCCTTAACTTCTAAGGCAGGACGAGTTACAACAGTTTGATAGCCTTTGTTAACTCTTCAACCAGCAGTTTGATTTCCTAAAATAAAGACATGCCAGATTTAGCCTATTCGAAAAGCTTAAAAGGAGTATCAAGGCACACTGTTATTCATTGTCTTGTGAATACGAGTTGGCGAGACAAGGTAGTAGAGAACATAAACTTGTTTTTGTGTGTGTGAGCTTGTGAGAGGATCAATGTACCAAGAGAGGCTTGTGCGCAGATTTATAGGAGAATTTCCTTGGGATTTGCGCAAGGAAATAGGGAAGCAGGGATTAGAGTCTTGCAAATGTTTCAGCTTAGTACAAGCAGAGAGCCAAATTGGTTTCTATTGAAACAAGATTGTTTTTGTAAGATATCTATTGCTCATTCCTCTATCAATAAAATTCTCAACCAAGAAGAGGGTTTTCCCAGTTGGGTTCCCTAGAAAATTTGTGTTTTTGGTATTCGAATGCAAATTGAGTAAAGAAAATTTTGTGTCTTGGGTTACAAGTTAGTTTCAGATTTGTTCAATCAAGAAGATCAGAATTTTCATGGATTTTCTACATAGTATCAGAGCATGGACGAGAATAAGGACCAGCACATCACAAGTACAACATGTCCAAGGAGAAGGAGATATGATCAGCCGCAGCCTCGAGGAGTCTAGCCGAAGTTGAGGAGTTTGTTTGGTGTCTCTCTTGTGACTGGACTAGATTGCGTTGAGGAAGAGGGCTGGAGGACGAGTTCTTGACAGTTTTGTGCATAGTTTTGTGGGTTAATTCTCTCAAGAATAGGCTGCAGAGTTCTGTGCAGGAGGCCGGCTCCAGTAGCTCTGTTTTCGGGGGGCTGCAAGGCTAAAAAGGAGCTGGAACAGGGGCCAAGTGAGCTCAAAGGGTGGCACAGGAACAGAGTTCTGAGTGAGCTCAAAGGGTGGCACAGGAACAGAGTTCTGCTAGGAGAGAAGGGAAAAAAAAATTGGGCAGTTCAAGGCCGAGTTACCGTTGTTTTGTAGTGCCCCAATCAGAGGTAACCAGAGGGCCGAAAATTGCAGTCTTGAGTTAATGCACAGGGCCAGAGATTTGGGACAAAAGTTAAACATCTCAGGTATGGTAAATCTTCTCCTAAGCTGGTGTGGTTTGCTAGGTTGATTGTCCAGGTTTGGGACAGTTTTGTGGGCAGCTTATGTACAGCCTGGAGGGTTGTTAGTAGTTGAGCTATTCAGCCCTAAGTTCAGTCCTTGTGAAGGACTATAAGACTGATAGAAGAGGAAGAATTATTTGAGCCCTAAGTACAGCTTCTTGTGAAGGATTACAAAGTTGTTAATGGGAAGGGTTGGAGAGCTCTCTAAGTAGGCAAAATCGCGTGTCAAGGACTGAGAGCTGATCATTGCTTAAAGGAAGCATCGAACTTCATCTCTTGGAAAGGGAGGATCACGATAGTGCTGGAAGATAATGGGGTGGGAGAGTTCATCAAGCAACCAATAGCACAACCTCAAGATCCCGAGCACTTGGCCTAGCATAATAAGAATGATATCAACACGAGGAGGATTATTCTAGAAGGGGTCAGAGATCATATAGTACCTCATATCCATGAGAAGAAGACAGCTTATGAGATGTATCGAGCCATCTTAAAGTTACATCAGAGTACCAGTGATACCAAGAAGCTTGCTCTTAAGGAGAAGCTGAGTATCCAAATGAAAAAAGATGAGCCCATTGTCACATATTTGTCAAGGTTCACTCAAGTTCAAGATGAACTAGGTAGTGTGGGTGAAGAGGTATCTGATCATGATCTTGTGAGTCTTACCTTACTTGGAATTCACAAGTCTTGGAAAGGGTTCTAGGATATTGTTAGTGGGAGAGAAAAATTTCCCGATTGGGAAAGGTTTTGGACTGATTGCATATAGGAAGAGATTTGAAGAGGAACCATAGAAGGGAGATCAGTCAGGACCGAGGATGAGGAGAAATTTGCTCTTACAGGCGAGGCCAAGGGCAAGAAGGGCCAAGGAGAGGTCGAGTCCAATCAGAAGGGCAAGAAGAATGATCTAAGAAAGATCAAGTGCTTCCATTGCCATGAGTTTGGACACTATGCCACTAAGTGTCCTAAGCGGAAGGAGTCTAGTAAGGATCATGTAATTGCATCAGCGGAGGTAGATGCATTTTTTGCCTAGTTCAAGAAAGATTTCTCATTGATTACTTGCATGGCAAGCTCAGCAGATAGCAGTATATGGTATATTGATTCAAGAGGATCCTTCCGCATGACCGAGAACAAGAAGAGTTTCAGCCACCTAAAGGAGAGGGACATGCAGTGTTAGATTGAGCTAGGAGATGATAGTCAATATGCAGCCAGAGGAGTTGGTACTATTAGTTTTCAGAGGGAGTTAGGTAATCATTTTCATCTCAGAGATGTTCTCTATGTTCCAATATTGTGTTGACCTAGATTATCATTGATGTCAATATGGCAATATTCTAGATGAGTAAACAATGATGTGAGGCCAAGGAGAAGTAGAGCAGATGCGTGAAGAAACAGGAGCAAGAAGCCATGAGGAGAAACCAGAGGAAATCCAAGACAGTCAAGCCATTGGAGAGAATATCGGAAGTCATAGGACCTATCAAAGCAGAGAAGAGGTATTGGAGCGATATCGAAAGCCATCAGGGAAGCCATCAGAAGAGGAACACACATTAGGAGGAGAAGCCAGCGGAAGAGCAGTTAACAGAGGAGCCATATCATGCGATATCGGAGGAATATCAAAGAAGAGCTATTGGAGCAATGTATCGGAAGCCATCACGGAGTCATATCAGACCAGAAAAGAGTGGAGGAGTATATATCAAGTTAAATTATATAACCACATATATCAAGTTAAAGTATATAATATCGGTTTAAAGTCAAAGTGAATGCACGTGGTTATATTCCAAAAGGCAGATTTGTAACAGTGGCAGTGCTTTTCGGGCGGACGCTAGGCAGTAAGTGGTATTTATAGGAGAGCGCCCGATTCCATTAACTGAGCAACACGTAGCAGCGAGGAGGAGAGATGAAACTGTTTCTCAGGCGGGTGATCCTCAAGCTATTTGTCCACCCGAAATCCTTGTGAACCGTTGGATCTTGCAGGAGGTGATCGACGACAAAGGATCAACAGGTTGTTTGAAACTTTGCATGTAATATCAACTGTCAGATCTAATGGAGGGAAATCTACGGTGGAGAATGAGCCTGATAAAGGTAAGCATCGATAAACGCGCCAAGGCTATGGAAAAGCAGAAAATGTAAGTTTCTGTGTGTTTGTGTATATTCCCATTATACGAGGGTTATAATAGAATTAAAGGGGATAAAGGGTTATGGGTTAAGTCCGCATTAACCAAAGTTAAGAACGTAGTAGTATATATATTATATAGATGCGATAATAACATGGACCCGCGGCTCCATTATAAACCACCCTAATGTAATATCGCATCCGTTATGTCGCTAGTCTCAAAGGGCTGTCACCCCCGAAACCTCCAATTCCGATATACAGTTGTGGACTCGATGGTCCTATTATATCGCGCCCTAATGATATATCGCGTCCACCATATCGGGAGTTATGTATCGCATTGTTTTAAGCCTTGTCACATTAAAACTGCGATAGCAATATATATACTGACCTGACTGGACCATTGCAATATGACTTAATATATTATCGAATCTGTCGCATATTGCAAGCCTCTTGTAAAGCCTTTCCACATTGAAAGCGTCGATTGCGATATATATATATATGGACCCGACGAAGTTATTAAAATAGTGTAAAATAATATCGCGTCCGGGTATCGGGGAATTGACATGTTATGAGCAAATCTGCCGATTGCGATAAAGTTGTGAAGGAGCGGACCTGATGAAGTTATAGATGCGGGCGTAATGCATTTGAAGTCCGGCCTTATGTTTTTGGAGGGTATATTTTCCATGTATTTCCTGTGCATCCTTGTATTCCGATATATTGTATGGTCCCGGATTTAAAGGCTTAAGGCCTTGTCATATTAAAGCAGCGATTGCGATAAAAGGATGATGTGGCATGTGGAACCTCTATATGGCTATAGTCTCTCTTATATGGTTTCCGTGAACAATTAATGTATATTGTATGAATATTAAAAAAAAAAGCCTCTCTGATATTTTTTAATATGCAACACTATTGTAATTCGGCCTCTCTTCAACATTAATGTGTCCTGTGTGTATTGATGGATTTGAAGAGACAGAGGAAGTCGAAGAGTGAGCGCAGAGGAAGCTGAAAGATCAAGTGAGCGTTGAGGAAGCCGAAGAGCCAGCAGAGAAAGGAAGCCAAAGGTCAGGGGCATCAGGAATATAAAACAGAGAACAAGGAAAGTTTAGAGCTTGGAAAAACTGGAAGAAACAGAGGCAGCGGTAGGTCCAGCAGGACAGGAGGAAGTCGAAGGTCTAGCAGGACAGGGGAAGCCAAAGGTCCAGCAGGACAGGAGGAAGTCGACGAACAAGCAACTTTGTTGATCGGGCTAACCTGTGAAAGGCTCAGACCAGCGATGAATTAATCAAAGCTTAGTGCAGCTAATAGTAGACTCACTGAAGCTGTGTGGAGATATTATCAGAGATCAAGATGGCTATTGCAGACTCTGTGTGGACAGTATGAAGAGTTGTATAGACTTCTTCATATGAAGACTGATTGGCATTGATGTTGTAGCATGGAGACTACAGTGAAGCTGTAAACAGACAGAATTCAGTAAAGAAGAGTTTTGAGAGCAAAACATTACTATCAAACATGCCTTGACAAGAGGGTTGGAGCCCTTGGGGTTGGTGCCTCAGAAGTTTGAAGGATTGGTGTCCTTGGAGTTGGTGCTCCTATATCCAAGGTTGGTGCCTTGACAAAACAAATCCAAACAGTTTGCAGTAGAGGGTTGGAGCCCTTGACGTTGGTGCCTCAAAACTGGAAGGATTGGTGTCCTAGGAGTTGGTGCTCCTAAGTCCAAGGTTGGTGCCTTAACAAAACAGAGTTTGCGCTCTTGAGGTTGGAGCCTCACAAAAGTCCAAGTTGGTGCTTGGCAACAGATTGGAATCATATATATATTGTATCTATTTTATTGCAAAGATTACATTAATAAAAACATTTATTCTTGTTGTTCATCTTGTGTTCTGAATATAAATGTTTTAACTGGTAAAAATAACAATTGAAAAGAAATATTGATTCACCCCCCCTCGATATTTCCAACAATTGGTATCAGAGCCAGTACCTTCATTCAAAGCCTAACAGCTTGAAGGTTGATCTTTAGAACACAAATGGCGAAGTCAAGGAAGAAAGTCTCCAATCCTCCTAAGGATGTCTCCCTCTTCCACTAAAATAGAAGACAATCAATTTGAGAAGGCTCCATGGTTCAATGGAAACTTTAATATATGGGAAGCAAGAATGAAGAATTTCTTATAGACTCAAGGCATTGAAATGTGGAAATCAGTAATTGTTGATAGCATGATGGATGGAGAATCCAAGGAGTACAATGAAAAAGCAATGAAGGCAATCGTGAATGGGCTACCTAATTCTATAAAGAACAATTTAGGAAAATGTTCGTCAGCAAAGGGTATATGGGACAAACTTCATGACCTTCACTCAAAAGGAGCATTGACCATGACCATAAGTCAAGAAGATGATGGAAATCAAGAAGAAAATCCAGAACCCATCATAGAATCTGAAAGTGAGAATGATGACATCAAGGCTAAAGAAGACCTAGAAGATGAAGAGAATGAAGAAGATTTTGTAGAAGATCTCCTTGCTCAACTTACAGCTGCCATGGAAGAGATTATCAGTTTGAAAAAGGAAAACAAGGAACTTAAGAAGAAAGCACTAGCTGGTGACCAAGACCAAACAAGGGAGAAATTTGACCTTGTCCAACTTCAAATACAGGAAAGGGATGAAGAGCTTGCCAAGCTTAAGAAGGAATTTCATCAAAACAAAAGAAAGCATCATGAAGAAGTCATATTCATGACAAATCAATTGGATAAAGCAAAGAAACGGGAAGACACCTTGTCAAGTCAACTACAAGAAGCAAGAAAGTTAGCACAAGGAGTTGAGAAGACAATGGAAGCATTAGCAATCATAGAAGAACAGGTCGATGAAGCAGAAAAGGAGAGAAACACCATGATATGTCAACTAAAACAAAGGATGAAGAAATCTTCAAATTAAAATCTAACATCAAACTTCTCAAGGCCGAAACATGTAAATCTACAAGGATCAAGGAAGAAATGGAGAGCAATCAAGCAAAGGAAAATGAAGAAATCTTCAAAATAAAGTCAGATATCATCTCCCTTAAAATAGAAGCAAATGAAGCTGCTCATATCAAGGAGGACACTAAGAAACAACTTGCTAAGAAGAAATATGAGTGTGAAAGATTGGAAGAAGAGATTGTCTTCCTTAGGAAAAAGGTTGAAGGGATGAACAAAACCATGAAGAGCCCTCAAGCCTTGGATGACATGCTCAACCATCAAAGATGTCCATTTGATAAATCAGGTCTCGGGTATGCAGGTGAATCCTCAAACAAGAATGATAATGCTTCAAACAAAAGGGATGTGAAGAAGCCAGAAAGAAATGGTGATGCTCCCAGTTCCAGCAAAGGCAAGGAGAAAAATCAAGCAAAATGGAAAGAAAATCCTGCTCAAAGAAGAAATATAAAATATGTAAGATGCTAGAGGGGCCAAAAATGGGTAAAATTCATCAAGGATCTCAGAAGAAAGATAGAAGTACATCAAGGAATATTCTCCATCCCCGGGGTTACCAAAGTTTATTTCTTGGTTATTGTTATTCTTGTACAAAACTGTGTCACATGCCAAAATATTGTAAAGCATATCATAAAGATAGAGTTATGGCCCCAAAAATATCATAAAAGATAATTGATGGTCCCCAACAATCCCAAGGAACAATTTTGCTGGAAAATTCATGGAATTCTTATTCATGAACAATGGTAGAAGCTTCAATTCATAACATTGGTCAATATGGCACGTGATTGTAACTTAACTTGGGCTCTTACACAAGCTAGAACCATGCAAAAGAAGAAAGTTACACAAGTATGGAGAAGGAAGCAAATACAATCTGAAAGTCCCTTGAACTCTCCAGCCAACAACACATGTTATTGGTCTGATTTTTGAAAATCTAAGCATTTGAAGGGAAGACTGCCAAAAGAGATGATGCATGCAGTTAGGGGGAGCCTGTGATTCTTGATCATTATTGCATAAGCTATTCATGAAAGGGTCCTTACGAAATCCTTATTGAGCTATATTAACAATCATTCTTTGATAAAGATCATCTCTCGGGAGCACTCCATTGAAGAATTGATCTCTTAACTATTCTTTGAACTGTTGTTGAAGATGTTTTCCACTTGATCACTAAGTAGTAATTGGAGCAACATAGAAGGTCATCTAATACTAGAGAAATAGGGCAAATAACTATGGTGCTGATATTACAGATGTTAAATGTTTCGACTCAGGGATTTGATGTGAGAACAGGTAGATTATGGACACAAATAGAGGCAACCTTCAAACAAACAGATATATCTGGGATTGAAGCATGAAGCAAGAGCAGTTGGCAGCATCTAACAAAACTGAAGCATTGCAAAAATATGCCAATCAATAAAAAAAATTAAAAGACAGTCACAGATTTAGCCACATGTCAACAAGGGTTACAAATCACTAGCCACTCTAGAGAGGCAAAGTTTCCAACACCATTTTCAAGACATACAATCCTAGATAATCCCTCATGGATAACCTTGTCTAGGCCACAATGCTTTATGGCTTAGAGGTTTAGTGGCCTAGTTTACTAGAGTCTAATAAGGGCCTCAAATAAGAGAACGTAGACCCTTCTTTAACACATCATTAGATGCAAGTAGATAGTACCTCAGTATGCCAATCATTATTACAAAGTTTGATGCCAAATCACTCCAACTTGAGACTATGCTCAACCTTGTTTCACTTATACACTGCATCTAAAGTTGCAATAACTCAATGAAGGGGCAAGACAACTATCTATACTTGGCCTAGCATTCATCAAAGTCCATTGCCCGAGTCACTTGGACAAACCCTCAGGGTGGGTTTATGGCCTTCTACATTGACCACTTCATGGAGGTGAGGGATGGACTTATCATCCAACCTCTATACACAGGCCAACATTAGGCGCACTCTCCTTGCATTCCCCTAGGCTAGTTCTGAGTGAGATCACATAGACTTTGAGTTGAGATGGACCACCACATGACCAATCATATAGGATTATCCAATTGTTGTGAGAATTTCAAGCCCTAGGTGACTAATGTCCTTATGATCTCAGTCAAACAAGTAGATGGTTGAATTTAATTAATGCTAAAATTAAATTTTAGATCATAGCATCAATCACATAATAGCTAAAAATTAAATAGCAAAAGCATCAAAAATAATTTGATACAACATAGATAATTACTCCTTCAAATCAACTTTTCATTCCTTCGAAACACTTACAAGGAAACCTCCACAAGCTATCCAAGAAACACCATTGCATGGATGACACCAAAAAGCACCTCAAACTTGAGCAGAAAATTATTTAGTACGGACTATATAAACTATATAAATACTTGTACATTATGTCCGAGCATTTGTATTGATCATATATATTTTGCTTGTATGACTAAATGGATACATATGGACCTATTCGTATGGTTGTACAAACTTTCATATGACTACATGAAAGTGTTTCATACATTGTATGGGGCTACACATTGCCCATAAACACCTCTTTCTTAGCTACTTGCATTCTCTACCTCTCTATCACTTAACCTACTTAACTACTCATGTGGATTAAATGCCTCTCTACCTTGCCCTGTCTTTATATTTTTAGCAAAGAATCTATGGTCAAGATTACTCTTACTCTAAGTCATGCATGAGATACCCTTTTAGACTCAACTACCAAATATAAAATTTTCACTTTTTTACTAAAGTGAATTACAAAATAGATTATTTTTTCAAAAATAGAATTACTTTTCAATCTAATTCTGACCTAAGTTGCACGAAGCACCGAAACGTTTTAGAGTTTCTGAAACGGGTACATTTGTAAACATCACCTCCCAAAAATGGAAACGTCAGCTGAAACGTCAGACTCCGAACCAGTTGAGGGTCGACTTCGACTCCGACTCAGTATCGACTCGGCCTAGTTGATTTCAATGACTCAGTCTTTGTAAAAAATACATTAAATATTTGTTTTTTTATAAAAAATCATAATTTTAAAGATTTTCATTCATGTTTCCAAACACAAAGCATTAGAATATATAAAGAAGACAACATATGATCAAAGTAGGCTCATGAATATATCCATTATATCAAAATGGCACCCAGTGCACTGTCCAATACATGTAATATATAGAGATCAGAACAAAAACACATAACCAAGGAAGCTCTAAATGGCCTCTACAATAAAACATCACTAGTCACTAGTCATTGCATTACCATGGATACAAGGAGGTGCTTTGCTTTGCCTGTCCCAACACAAAGTTGCTTGATCTCTTGTACAGATAAGAAATGAATGTAAAGATTACTCTTACTCTAAGTCATGCATGAGATACCCTTTTAGACTCAACTACCAAATATAAAATTTTCACTTTTTTACTAAAGTGAATTACAAAATGGATTACTTTTTCGAAAATAGAATTACTTCTGACCTAAGTTGCGAAGCACCAAAACGTTTCAGAGTTTCTGAAACAGGTACATTTTGAAACATCGCCTCCCAAAAACGGAAACGTCACCCGAAACACCATCTGAAATGTCATATATATATATATATATATATATATATATATATACTCGGACTCCAAAGGGTCGACTTCGACTCCGACTCTATCGACTCGGCCTAGTTGATTTCAATGACTCAGATCTTTGTAAAAAATAAATTAAATATTTGATTTTTTTATAAAAAATCATAATTTTAAAGATTTTCATTCATGTTTCCAAACACAAAGCATAATAATATAGAAAGAAGACAACATATGATCAAAGTAGGCTCATGAATATATCCATTATATCAAAATGGCACTCAGTGCACTGTCCAATACATGTAATATATAGAGATCAAAACAAAAACACATAACCAAGGAAGCTCTAAATGGCCTCTACAACAAAACATCACTAGTCACTGCATTACCATGGATACGAGGAGGTGCTTTGCTTTGCCTGTCCCAACACAAAGTTGCTTGGTCTTTTGTACAGATAAGAAATGAATGCAAAGATTACTCTTACTCTAAGTCATGCATGAGATACCCTTTTAGACTCAACTACCAAATATAAAATTTTCACCTTTTTATTGAAGTGAACTACAAAATAGATTACTTTTTCGAAAATAGAATTACTTTTCAATCTATTTCTTACCTATATATGACGTTTCAGCCGGCATTTTGACTGATGTTTCGATTTTCGGGAGGTGATGTTTCCAAACGTACCTGTTTCAGAAACTCTGAAACGTTTCGGTGCTTCGTGCAACTTGGTGTGTGTGTGTGTGTGTGTATATATATATATATATATATATATAAGTGAATAACACATTATCTTGCAAGAAAAAAGGGAATAAGACCCATAGATGACAATTTAGAAGGAAAACCATGTCTATATTAACTCTCATAGATGATTACATTATGGTAGAGTTTTGACTGAGTTTCGGCTAAGTTTCGAGTAAGAGTCGAAACATCAGGTTCCTATAAGTTTTGTGCAACACAGATTCTGACACATTCACCCTGAACCCGTGCAAAAGTTCCTATCCAGGCTATAATTATCAACACTCCCTCTCGAGGAGGAAGGAATTCTGCACCAATACATGTTTATCTCTAAATGCCTCAAACTTGCCTTTTACCTAGGACTTGGTTAGAATATCTGCTACCTATTGATCTGTAGGAATATGTTGAAGCTTCATTGCTCCCATCTAAATATTATCTCATATGAAGTGATCTCTACTTTATACCAAGTTAAGTGCCATAGAATTCTACTTCCTACTAAACTAAGATACCATCATGGATTCCAAACTTAAGCAACACCCTGACATGCTCTTCATGTCTACTACATTGCCTACAAATCTAAGTTTGAATGCCCCTACGTCTTAACTTCACCATCTACAAGACTACAACATATCTCACACAAAACTCATGATCATGGGAAGGAGTCAAACCATACTCATGATCAGGGGACTCCTTCCTATTATTAAAGAATCTAGGCCAAATGTAGTTAATGTGATTCTTCTTTTCATGATAACTATTTGTGAGGTTTTTTCCAATTTTCCTTCTTATTCCAATCTTCACTTATTATTATTATAGAGTGTCTTCATTAGTTCATCAAATAGCCACCAAAATAAAGAGACAAGAACACAAGATATTGGCATTCTGCCAGGGCCAAAACCTCTCCATCTTGGAGAGGAAAATCTGCACAAAAATTCTTCTTATAGAGATTCTAATTGACAAATACCAAGACCTTGACCCTTGACTTACTAGGCCACTCCAAGACCAAGACACCAATCCTCTTCGTTGACACTGTTGAGATCATCATCATTGTTGCACCATCACCGAGATCTTCATATGTATAGGAGAGTTGTGTGTAGATGCCCTAATGACATGTCGGTCTCATCATAATTGTTCCTACACCGAGATCATAACCTTTGTGACTGTGTCTTCATCAAGAACAAGGCCATGACTGTGATAGGATTATGATTGCTCCTTATTGTATGCCGAGATAGTGTTTCACTATGAGATCCTTCCATCATCATTATGTTGAGACTGTGATTATCCGTGTTACCAAGACTACTGAGATCTTTATTGAGAACATAATTGTGTTCTATTTTCACCGAGATCACCCTTGTCAGTGCCATCATTGCACCTTCTTACTATGTCAAGACTGTGAGAGTGTGTATCCCCTGTAATATCCATTTGAAAACATGTAGACACATTCTCAACCGAAACGTTGTAACATAGCCTTCATCTGAGATTCATGTTCCATTACTTTTCACTATAATTATTAGCGATTTTCAGAGATATCCGAAGTTGCAGAGGCTTACATGAAGTTCTATTTTTTTGTGACTCTAGCCGCATATTTATAGGTGTTATGTCTCTATATTTAGCCAACATGTAAGGGTGAACCGATGTGTCCCTATTTATGAGTTGACTTGTCATTAATATTTATTTTGAGGTCGACTTAATTGTTTTCTTCATTATTTTATAGGCAGACTTCCTTGTGCTTGTCTTGCAGGATTGTGCTTGTTTTTGAGGGTTGTTCTAGACTTGTATATATTTCATATATGCTCAAGAAGAGCTCTTTACACATGTCTTTGACTCTTTGACTTTCCTAGACCTGGAATAGCACTAGTCTACTCCTTATCCTTGTTGCCTTCTCGTTCACTCCTCCATGAACTCGTCGCATTGATTTATCCACACCCGATGGAAATGAAAGCTCAGGTAGGCCAGCCCGTAAAATCTAATATGAAAATAGCTCTTCTAAGGTCAGTGACGTTTCTAGAGGTCTAAGGTAAGGGAAAATAGCAGCCCCTAGTGATTCATATAGCAGTCCCTCCTAATATTCCCAAAGGCAAGGCACAGTAAGTAAAGTCTATAACACGGGGCCCTTCTGATTCAAAGAGATTCGAGTGCAGTTGATTCACTCGATCGATAGGGTCATGGGGAGGGGCGGTAGAGCGACTAATTCTTCCGGCATTTCAGCTCTCTACCCTTGATTAGAAGGAAGTAAGAATTGGAATGAGCAAGAAACTCATTCTTATAATTTACAAAATAATTGTTTCTTTCTCTTGACAAGTACAAAGGACAAAATTACATTTGTAAATAACGAACCTAGTTACAATTTCTTCAACACCTATTTATCTTCAAACCTAAGGTTGCTCTATGTACACTTCTTCCTCAATGACCCTATCGAGGAAAGTTGTCTTCAAATACATCAAATGTATCCTCCATCCCATAATTGAAATCAAGGACATAACAGCTCTAATGTACCTGGCAACTGGAGCAAATGTCTCGTCATAGTCCATTCCCTCTCTCTAGGAGAACCCTCTCACCATAAACCTTGCTTTGAACTTCTCAATGTTGCCATCTTTAGCACACTTTATCTTGTAGAGCCTTGGAACTCAAAACTAACTTCCCCTCCAGTTTTGGCACTATGTCCCAAACTTCATTCTTCGTGATGGAGGTGTACTCCACCATGGATTCCTAGGATACCTACTGCTCTACTACCTCCTAAAAACTAGAAGGCTCAAAACTAGAATGTTGCTCATCAATGGCATATAGTTTGGGAACTTCTTTGGAGTTTTGCTCTCTGAAAGTGCTCCTAAGAGTCTCGACTGTCAACATCCTCCTAAGCATCCCTCAACTTTTAACAGAACCATCAAGGTCTCCTAACAGAAGTAGAAGGGGCTCCTATCTCCCCATCTATACCTAAAGGCTATTGTACTACTCTAGAAATCACTAGTGATCCTAGCCCAACCCTCAAAGCTTCTGCTCCTCATCCTCTGCCACTAGGTCTAGAATCTCCTTAGCCCTATGTTCATTGCTTAGGAAAGCAACCTTGGCATGTTTACAAAGCATGAACTCTCTACATTCATCAAGACTAGAATCTAGAAGACATGTGACAATCTCCCTCATAACAAGCAAGGCCCTCTAATGCAAGTACCCCATCCTCTTCTGCTACAACTCACACAAGTTGTCACTACTA
This sequence comes from Pinus taeda, assembly GCA_000404065.3. NCBI lineage: Eukaryota > Viridiplantae > Streptophyta > Pinopsida > Pinales > Pinaceae > Pinus > Pinus taeda. Next base: position 388,160 of record APFE030218599.1, on the reverse strand, counting down.
GCACCAAGGCTTAAACAACTTCACCTTGCAACCTGTAATACTTATGTTCTCTAACCCCTAGTATTTGAATATATATAGACAAGATAATTTCGATCTGATGAGGACTTGCTAGTTCTTAAACTCAACTACAAAGCCCTTATCTTTATCCACATACCATGCATTTCTTCGAATCGTGTTGGTAGAAAGGCAATATACCAATGAGAAATTTTTCTCTAACTTGGCAACAAACTCGTTCATCTGAGTTTTTGCAAAGGTAGCTACCTACTTTTGTTGTTGCTCCCAGTTGCCCTTCTTCTTCTATGGACACTACAACGCATAATGACCATGCTTATGACAAACAAAACACTTGATCTTAATCAAGTCCTTTCCTAGTTGTGAGGTTGACTCCTCACTCTTTCCCTTATACTTATTGGGTCCTTTACCTCTACCCTTATTTGACTGACCAAATACAGCTAGGTCTTTTTCACCATCCTTCTTGTTAGCCTTTGACTCCATACAAGTCTCCTCTTTGATATAGTCATCCCAAATCCCCTCAAAGCCAGGAAGGTTTTGTCGAGCACAGATACCTTTGAAAAATGGTTCTCGTGAAGTTGGGAATCCATTCAATGCCATGTTCACTAGCTCTGCATCTTCAACCTTCCCCCCAACTGTTTCAAATTTATCACAAATTTGTGTAACCTTCATAGGGTAACAAGTGACCATGTCTAATTTGGTCATCAAGATGGATATGAGTTTGTTATGCAAATATTATCTTCTTGTTTATGTTCTGACTCTGGTGAAGACTAACTAGCGCATCAAACATCTCCTTCGTCATCTCCTTCTCGAACACATGAGGGATCAAATGGTCCTTTATGGCATCCAAGATCATCCACTTGGCCTTGACTTCCTTCTTGTTGTGGGCTGCCAATTGCTATGGATCTGTAGGCAGAGTCGCATCATCCTTGAATATATCTTGAAGATCATTTGCTTTTAGTGTGAGTGTAACCCTCACCTTCCATGCTATGAAATTTGAGGCACCATCCAATCTGTCCTCTAACCTAAGGCACATCATTGCCATCTCTAAGATATACTACACAAACTCCCAAATCTGAAAGTAAAACTTTGAAACCCTCTAACTTTTGGACCTTCTTTCCAACAGTTGATTTACTGTTACAAATCCATGACAACCTCAATCAAAGAGGTTTAGCTCTGACACCATGTGAGAATTTCAAGCCCTAGGTGATTAATGTCCTTATGATCTCAATCAAACAAGTAGATTACATAATTTAATTAATGCTGAAATTAATTTTCAGGTCATAGCATCAATCAAACAACAGCTACAAATTATATAGCTTAAGCATTAAAATTAATTTCACATGCACAAAGTTAATTACTCCTTCAAATCAAATTTTCATTCCTTCAAAATACTTAGAGGGAAACCTCCATAAGCTATCCAAAAAACAGCACTACATGGATACCAAAAACTACCCCAAACTTGAGCGGAACGACTGCTGAGTAATACTGTTTGTTGTATGCATTGTCTGTACAGACTGTATGGTCTATCAGAAGGACTATAGAAACCCTGTATTGTCTGTCCATACAATTGTATGGGTCCATACAAACCTGTCTGTATGGTTGTGCGGACTTCCATACAACTGCACAGAACTATTTCATATGATGTATGGGACTATGTGCTGCCCGAAAATGCCTCTTTCCTGGCTGCCTGCACTCTCTCCATCTCTCTGTCGCTCAACGTACTCAACCACTCATGTGTATTCAAAACCCTCTACCTTTCCCTGTCTTTATACTTTTAGCGAAGAATCTATTTTTAAGATTGCTCATAGTCTAAGTCATGCATGAGATATACTTTTAAACTTAATTGCTAAATATAAGATTTTCACCTTTTTACTAAAGTGAATTACAAAATAACTTTTTCCAAAAATAGAATTGCTTTTTGAAAATATCTCGAACTATTTCTCACACGTTCACCCTCAACCTATGTGAAAGTTCTTATCTGAGCTATAATTCTCAACAGTTGTGCCAGAGCACTTCATATTCCGCTGCCCCATCTATTATGAGATTCCAGGGCAGTTCCATTGCCTATTTAGGGACCTCAGACCCTCTCCAATTTCTCTAGGAACCTCAACTAGAGATGCCTAGCCTTACACATGCAGGAGGCCTTCACAGACCATCCCCATACTTTTCAGCCTCAGCCGAGACCAAATTCCAACCGGATGATTACTTAATTCTTTATGGTGCTCCCATCAGCTAGGGGCACCAAGAGACAAATGGATGGCAGCGTGGTATCGGACACTGTGTCTATGTGGACCAAAGGGGCCATTGCCCCCCTCCCCAGAGACCTCAACAGCATTGCTAGACTCAATCCATTACCAGCAAGTAGACAAAACCACCCAGGATCTAGCAGAGGGCAACCCCTTGCACACAACAGCTCAGTGGGCAGTCTAGACACACCCCGCCCCCCCCAACTCTTCTTCAAGATGACATTCTATAGTGATTTTCCTCCATTCAGCCTTGGATGTTAGGAGAGATGGATCTAATGGAAAATGGCATACCTGAATCCTAACCATCATTATTTGCTCTCCAATCTCCAGATCCATCACATTTGTACATCCTCCTCTCAGTGCAGTTATCTGCACTTAGAGTCCAGGCTTTTTTCTTTTCTTTTTAAGGCCTTGGCATATATTCATGCTTTACTTTTTATATCTTGCCTTAACTTTATAGGAGCCATTTTGGTGCTTCTGCTTTGTATTGACAGTATTGTACTCAGCAGTCCCATTGACCTACCTTTGTGGTCATTTGTTGGACATGAATAAAATTATCTTGTCCTATAGGAAGTGTATCAAACATATCCTCCAAATCAGTGCCTAAGACTCCATATTTGCCCCCACTCTGACTGCTGAAATTAGATCTCCAACCTGCTAGATCATCCTCCATACAAAACTGCTGTATTTCATGGGAACCATGTTGATTTAAGTGCTGGATTTGTGCCGAGTTGGCCTCTAAGAAAGTGCCTCCTTGAGTCAAAGGCTGATATTGATTTGTCATATATAGCGCTACAGTCTTGATTAGGATCTTGCTGATCGGAATGCATCCTCATACAGCACCATACTGAATGTTTTTTAGTTGTTCTGGTGCCATAAACAAACTGTAAGATTGGTTTTTAATTTCTAAGCTAAGTCTGCTCAAGGAGCTAGCTATCTTAGCTTCTAAGTCAAGCCTGCTTAAGTAACAAGTTATCTTTTCATGAACATGACCTTAGCATAATTTATAAGCAATCTCTTAGACACGCATTCAAATTTACCACAACTTGTACAACTTACACACCCTGTCCTTGTTCAAAAATTCAGTGACTGACACCTTCAAGCAAGATGCATCTAGAGTTCTGATGCTACGAACTGGGAAGGTGATAACCTCTAGCACACAACTAACCCACATTCTGGAATAATTTCCTACTTTTGCAGTCATTTGTTAGACATTGATAATTTTTTCTTATCTTATCTTTATCCATCTATATCATGTGTGTATAAGCAATCCATAGTATTTTCTCCATGTCATAACTCAACAGGTAGGGAATTCTCTCTGGTTGGACATGACAGCGTACATCTAGGCGAGATTATAAAGACAAAAATATGACAAACTAGACTTTAAAAATACATAATCAAAGGCATTTAACAGAAATCCAAACAACACGACATATGTTGGAAGTCATCAAACCCTGTTTCTCATAATCTGATTCTCAAAAGATTTTAAGACGTGTTGTTAGTTGAGCATATATCACATTAATAGAATCTGTGTTGAAAGCTTCACAAATTATTTTATTAATAAATAAGACTGAAATTACATAAAGAGAAATGAAAGAAAACTAAAAACCCACCTTTTAAGTGTTGAATTTAAGTCTCTTTGTTGAAAGCTTAGCAAATTATTTTGTCAAGAAATAAGACTGAAGTGACTCTGAGACAAATTAATTATTAAAGACAATTAAGAAGCCACATTGTAAGTGTTACATTTAAGCCTCTAAAAACAATAAAAGAGAAATCCGCAGGACTAAAAATAAGAAATAAGGATTGGAAATTAATCAATATCCTAACAGTGATTAACTTAACCCTAAACCATGCACTGTTAGAAGTTAGAACAGGCAAAAAACAGGAAAATAGGATCCATCATAATCCAGCATTGAATAAGAGAGAGAAAGCTGCAGCAGAGAGCATCAAAAACTGAGTACCATCCAGCATTATGGAATAAAGAATTGTAGCCATGTTTCAAATTAGGCTAGAAAATGAATTAATCCTTTGCCAGCAGTAACAAGATCAGGTGGCCTAGTTAATTATTAGAGAAGAGACTGATAACCTAGAGCCGAACGGAGTCGAGATGGAGCAGCGGCAATCCGTCCTACCCTTTGCCAAATCAATGTTGACCTGCATCACATGCTCCAGGACAGTGGAGGAGCCTTTTTGTGAAACGAAACTGAATGGCTCCACAACCCGAAAGTCTCGGGCGTCCAAAGAAACCATCAACAATCTCACTGCTAAGATAAAAGGTTTACCATTGAAGCTCTCCGGAGCATACCGGCAGTTCACGCCGTGCACGGCATCGAACGTTTATCTGAAAGGAACGCCTCAGCGTTCCCTGAAGTCGGACGATGAAGCGCCAGAAATAAAGAATAGCTGTGGTTCCTGTTGTGGAAGCTCGACTTCAACTGCTGCATGGAGCTCTTCCAGCAGTACCAAAGGGGCTGCAGGGACGCCAAAGTTCGAATCGCCGGTAGGGCGCTGCAACAGCACTGTCTTTGTCGAGGAAGAGGAATCCAGGGAGTGGATTGTGGAGGCCGAGAAGGGGGTCCTAGTCACTTTACTGTCATTACCAAAGGGCAAAAACCACCTCAATCGCGTCAGCTTCAGGGAGTTTGCAGGGCAATTGTTTGACAAAATACCACACAGGGATCTGGACTCCTGGGGCTGGTTTTTAAGAAACCGAAGGGAGATACAGCTAAGGCAGACAGTCTTATCTCTGTTGTGCCCTGCAAAGGAGAATGCAGCCAGTTTTAAGGATCTCAAGCCACTCCAAATGGCCAATGCTGTCGGCTGCCCAGAGCAGGTTATTAAAGAACAGGCACAGCTTGATCCCCAGGCAGGCAATGCTTGTTCCAGAACCCCCTCTTCTCAGTCATGCAGCGGATTGCAGATGCCAAAGCAATCAGAGCCCTTCCAGATCATAATAGCGCTCCTCTCAGGCAAATCTTTGCTTCAGTGGGTGAGCTCCTCAGAGCTTGTTCAAGACCTTAAGCAAAAGCTGTTCCTCAGGACAGGGATCCCTCCGGCGTCTCTACGGCTCCTCTTCGAAGGTAAACAGCTTGCAGATCTCTTGCCCCTTTCTTTTTATAACATTCAAAGAAATGCTTCCATCGCTATCTCCCTTCGCTTGAGAGGGGGAGCGCCGGGACAGTCATCTTCAGCAGCAGCATTCTCTTACAGAGACGCTGTCCATGCCCAGAAAACGAAGAACTCCGCCTCACCAGCCCAGGCTCCAAAACCTTTCTTGGTGGACAGGCTGGAGGAAACCCCCTCTATTGAAATAGAGAAATCAAAGATGGATAGGCAGTTCCAACTGTTTGCCGAATTTGGCATTATATGCAGGTGAAATGGGCTCTGGCCTCGCACAGAAGATCTCTACAAGTGGGTTCACTCCAACTGGACCAGCAATTGCAAGGTTATGTTCTGTTCCAAAGGCTTTTTCATAGTAGTCTTCGGTGACAGTGAGGATTACCAGAAAGCATTAACTGAGGGCCCCTGGTTTTGGGATTCGGCGGGTCTCTTCTTAACCCCTTGGTTCCCAGATTTTGACCCTTCCACAGCAGTTATTACCAAGCTTCCCATTTGGGTCAGATTGCCCAATCTTCCGGCTCATTTATGGCATTTTGCGGTGTTCGAAGGAATTGGCAACTCTCTAGGACGCCATCTAGCTACAGATCCTTCTAGAGGGGAAAAAGGTCTCTACACCTTCGCCAGAATCTGCGCAGAAATAGACATGAGCAAAGGACTACCAGATCAGATCATTCTGAAAATCGGAGACTTCCACTGGACTCAGACCCTAGATTACGAGAACACAGCTTTCCGCTGCAGAAATTGCCATCTCACAGGGCACCTTCACAGATCGTGTCCAGCGATTCCTGCCCATAAGCAGAAGGCAGCTCCTAAGCCGAAATCCAAGAGTTGGAAGCCTTGTGACCCTCCTCCCATGGATGACTTCAGTTCTAGTTCTGATGAAGAGGAAGTGAATGAGGACGAGATGGATGCTTCGTTAGCTCAAAGTCCGCCCCCATCGGGTCCTGAGGAGTCTTCGGCCCCTGTGCTCTCTCAGAAATGCTCTCTTGAGACCTCTCCTTCGGACTCTGACAAGGAGCTCTCCCCTTCCGCCCAGCGTAGTCTGGTTGTTCTGCCAACCATTCAGGATCAATTTGGATGGATCAAAGTTGGCAAGAAGAAAGGTAAAAAGGGCTGAACAGAGGACTCTTCTCAAGCTGGTTGATTCCCCTGTTTAGCTCTTGCCTCCCAGCCTGTCTGTCAGCTTCATGTGTAGCGCTGCTCTCCTCCGGTCTACTCCTCAAAGCCGAGGTGGATTGTTCTTCCTTTCCGGCTGCCCTGTTTCTTTGGGGTTCTGTAGGAGGTCTTTTGGTCTAGAGGTTGTGCCTCAGGCATTTTAGTCTGTTCAGTCTTGTTGGATAGTCTGTTCCAGTTGTCCATCTGCATTTGCAGATTTTTTGTACACTTTTTTGTTATATAATATAACTATCTGATTTACACAAAAAAAAAAGTAACAAGATCAGGTGAGCTGACATGTTTTCAAGAATCAACCTATTGAAAACAATAAATCCTATTTATACAAAAGATAAGAAGATCCTATGAATCCCTTGCGGCAGAGGCCCACATGCTTAGATATTATATTAGCCAGGGCAGATTCAGATATGGTTATATGTTTTATATATCTTCAGTTGTTTGTACAAAGGGAATACAGAATTCTAAGAAGAAGATTGAATGACCTATCTCTTAACAAGTTGTTGACAACAAATCAAAACAGGACCTTTGCTCAAAATAAAATAGAAATAATCAAAGTGGCACACAAATTAAGGAATTAGAATAACCCAAAACTGCTCAGCAGATAAGATAAGACGGGTTTCATACCCTGTTAGCACACAGACAGTGAACAATTCTGACCTTCAGCCATGACAACTTCCCCAGTATATAAAACAAGAGAGTCTTGTAGATTTAAGGTATCTTACTAATAAACCCAGTAAGTCAATAAATTGCTGGATTTCAGGACATGCTTAAAAGGAAATGACAATGGGCAACAAAATCATTTGACATGGGAATTTTTGGTTTAGACAGTAAAGTTTGAAATCGTATCCAACATTCTACTAAAATCATTCATATTCCTCGAGCCTTCTATTTTCTTTTGGAATAAATATTTTATCCAATATGTTCTCTGACAAAAATTGCAAGCAGAGATTTACCTTACAAAGCAAACCCTCTTTAACCAATTTGTAATTGCTGTCAGGATGATTTTTGGCTACGACACACTCATCGACCCAAAACATGTGCCACTTTGCCCAGTCCACAGTCTTGATATATGGGGCTTCAGTCAGTTTCCTGCTTTCCAATCACAAGTTACCACAACATATTGTAAACATAAAATGCTATCAGCTTACTCCTATAAAATAACAGCACAAAAAGAACTTCCACTGAAGAAAAATGTGAAATTCTCAACGCGGATAGTAGTCACAAACAATGTCCATTTCCATGAGATTTTGTATGTCTGATGTCATAAAATAAAAATATGCAAGAATTGCATTCAAATTGCATCCCGTTCCATTCAAAAGACAAACAACTGAGAAACAAAAAAGTCTCAAAAACCATTGCCAAAACTTACGGTGGCAAAACCTGTGTCCTAGGGGCATCTTTTGAGTAAGATTTATGTTTGAGTGATTAACAGGAAAGTTAACAGTGCATGCTGATGTGAGATGCAGATTGAATACTCGAATAGAAGTTCAACAAGTTAAATGAAAAAAATATATTGAGAAGCAAAATGCCTTTGAAAGTACTACTTCCCTTCACCTGAACTCAACTCATCATGGTTCCATGTTTATTAAACTGGAGCCAAAACAGGGCATTCAATAAATATGAATTTAAATCCAGATTATACAGGTCAGTGCATGTACATCATCTTTAAACAAAGGGAGTCGACGATTTTAAATAAAGTTGGTGTAAACATGGATATTGCACGATTCAAATGCAGTGAGGATAGTTAGCTTGATCATTATGGGCGATGAGATGCAGGATTGAGGCCCATCATCGATTGGTTATGAGTATTTATCATTTTTGTCAGGGCCCATTTTAAAGCAAAAATCCCGAGTCACGCACTCACGGGTTACTTAACCAAGCACTGGCAGGTCTTAAAAGTTTGAAATTGGGATTAAATTGGGGGCGGTGGCAGAGGTGGCAAGCGATGCTTTTAACCTAGTTTCATGATTCATCGCTAAAATGGAAAAAGAAGCAGCATCCAACTCAGCCCACAGACTACTAGATCTCGAAAGTGCAATATAAAAATAAGAAAGTCAACTTTACAAGCAGGCACGCTTGGATAACACATATTGAGCGACAGGGCTCAGTATTCAGACTCAACCTCAACCTATTGTCGTTGAAAATTCCCTCAAATCTGTCACTTCCCCATTACCCACACGCATCCATTTATAAATTTACCCTGATATTCATTCTAGCTCCTGAATTTAATTCACAATGGGTAGGTCTAGGTACAAATTCTGATATATTTCGGACAGAAGAAAAGGCTGTCCCTCCACATCTCACGACCCTAAAGGAAGATTGATGGCATGTAAATTTGTTTTGACCCTCCAACTGAAACCCTGGGAGTGGAAGTAAGCTTGATCAAGTGAAATGAAAGGGAAGTTCACCCGACTCACAAATTAAGGTGATGTCGTTTTTCCTTTACTCACCCAAGCGCATCGATGACAGAAACTCCTCCGGACAGAGCCACTGCAAAAGCCCCGCGTTCCTTAACAGCTGCCTCCGACAATTCTGAAACATAATAACCCAAATCGGTGGCAAGCTCCTCCTTGTTCTCGAAAACTCTCATCGCACCGTTACCTCTCTTGTCATTACTAGTCTTGTCATTATTAGTCTTTAACCCCACTGAGATGCTCATGCTCATGCTCCTGCTCCTTCCCCCTTTCTATAACTTGCCTACTGGACAATAGTCCACCTGGCACCACCACCAAAAGGGTTTTTGTTCTTTGTTCACCTACACTACGACTTACATCTCCCACCACACTGTGAATGGTAATGACGGTTCTTTTGTTTCTTCCAAGAGAACGAATCTCCTCTCCTCTCCAGTGGCCTTACTGTCCTGTGACTGTCGTGCAGTAGTAGGGCATGGAATTAAAGCCACATGGGAATGGCAATGGCAACTAGGAAGTATAACCAGGAATCATTCCACCTCCAATAGCAATAAATCGTGTATGAATGAGATACCCCTTCAGATTATTATTATATGTTCCCTCAATCGGACCTCCTTTAAATATGTTTCCTGATGCCCCTCATCATCATCGGTGTAGTACTCTTCTCATACTGCGACTGCCAGGCTTGTGCATATTTAATGAAAACCAAAATAGATAACATCATAACCCTTTCCCAATTTAGTACAAATTGGCAATATAGGAATGAGGAAGAGGGAATCAAAATAAAATAAGCACTGTCACTTTCTGGTTTCGATTACCTCATTCACTCTATTAACTGGTTACCCGTCCATCCTTTACTGCCCAAAGGACACGCTTTACACGTGCAATAGAATTCAATACGAGGGGTCAAGGAATGTGCTTTTAACCCCAGCAATCTAGCGGAGTGTCGTTTGCTATAGCTGGATATCCAAAGATACTATTGTCGGTGACATCTTACATTATATGCATTTATTTACTGACATCTTATATATATATAATATTATTATTATAGTAGTATTTTTATAATCTTTTTAATTATTATGGTGAAATAATAATATATAGGAGAAATATGAGCATGGTTTGTTTACAAATTTTTTTTGTTATCATTATAATATTAAGAGTAATTTTTTTTTTACGGTATGAATATATTAGGAGTATATTTCTAAGGGTTAGTTCAATTGGTTGAGTTTGAATAAGTTGCAATATAAGTATATTCAATTCCCTATAAGCCAAATATACCATTAACTTATGACTTGGCAATAAGAGTATATCTAATTGCATGCAAGCCAAATATACCATTAACTTATGACTTGGCAATAAGAGTATATCAAATTCTCTGCAAGCCAAATATATCATTACTGTATGTCTTAGCAATAATAGTATACGTATGACTTAGCAATAAGAGTTTATACAGTTGCCTTCAAGCCAAATATACCATTAACTTCTTTTTTTCAAGAAAACATATACCATTAACTTATGACTTAGCAATAAAAGTATATTTAATTGCCTGCAAGCCAAAAATATCATTAACTTATGACTTAGCAATAAGAATATATCCAATTGCCCGCAAGCCAAATATACCATTAATTTATGACTTAGCAATAAGAATATATACAATTGCCTGCAAGCCAAATATACCATTAACTTATTACTTAGATTCAAGAGGTCATGGAAGAAAGGGGTGTCTAACAACAAGCCAACATGTCCCTCCCTCTATGAGAATCGATCCTAGATGGAGGAGAAAACAAATCATTTTTCCTGTCACTTGGCCCACACCCATGGGACCCTATATATGTGTGTGTGTGTGTGTGTTGGGGGGGAGGGGGCGAGGAGAATTGGAAGTAGTATTTGTTCAAGAAAAAAGGTATTTCATACAAAATGAAACCCTTTAGTAACCACTCACACAACCAAATTAAAGATCATAACATCAATATTTTTATATGTTTAAAACTCTACAAGGGTGAAACAATCCACAGTCCCAACAAACATGGTCACTTGAGGCAAATTTTTTAATGCAAAAGAAGTAGAAAAAATTACATGAGGGAATTCTCAAAATCAAGCATTGGATATGAATCTTCATGCTTTCTAGATAGAGTTCATGGACCAATTGGGTGTTAAGTCGTGGACTAATAGCCATTAGTATCAAGGAAAATATAAGTCATTGGATCACTCTACGTATAGAAGATATAGTGATCATCATATTACAACACAACTGAAGCATATCAAAGAAACATGTTTTTACCTAATAGATGCATTAGAACAAGTTGAACTTAATTCAACTATATGTGTATAAATATCTTAACATCCCTTCTTAAGAACAACTTCAGATAGAATTAAAGGATTTACAAAATTGACATGGTAGGAAAATGAAAGAGGCATTAGAACCTATCTATCCTTAATGACAACTTCCTAAACTTATAACATATATCGAAGTGAAAACTTCATTTTTATAAGAGACTTCATGAAACTGTGTGAAACCTAATCATTTATAAAGCAAAAGAGCACTATAATAACTCAATCATGAATGAGCTTTTCTAATGAAGTGCATTTGTAGCTCGATGTGTTTGTTTCCTTGATGTTTAACTGGGTCTTTAGTGAGCTTGATGGCACTTTGATTATCACATCAAAGGATGGTCAAATGTTGTTATTGTAATCCAAACTCTGAAAGGATCTGTGAAAGCCACGAAAACTTTTTGACTTACATTAGTTGTTGCTCAGTACTCTGTTTCTACTGAAGAAGGAGCAATAGCTTGTGGCTTCTGACAAGTCCAAATGACACATCTGGAACCAAGACCAAAAACATAATGTGTAGTAGACTTCTAATCATTAGGGGTTCCAACCCAATCTGAATCATTGAAGCCAACCAGCAAAGGAGTCTCCCTTGCGTTGTAATGTATTTCAAACTTAATTGTACATTAGACATACAAAAGTATCATTCTTGTTGATTTTCAATGACTTTCATGGGGTATTTACATATACTGGGCAACAAGACCAACAACAGAGGAAATATTGGAATGGATACAAGTCAAATATAAGAGGCTACCAACTAATTGATAAAACAAAGTGGCATCGATTTTGGATGTAGTGCATGTGGAAATAAATTTGACTCCATACTAACAAGGAGAAAGAGTTGGTTTACAATATTCTATGTGAAAGCGATGAAGAATGTCACATGCACTTATATTGGGAAAGAAAAATTTCTTCCTCGACTCATAATACTTGGATGTCAAGGAAATTTATAATGCCAATAGTGTAAATATATCATTTAAAAATTCTTAAGGCTTGATTTCACATGGGTTAAAAGTTTAGAGTCACTACAAGTGAGGATGAAGTCACTAATACAAAGAAAAAGGATTATGAGATGGCTTCCTACTTTTTTTATGCAAACAATGGAGTTAGAATGACATCTAAAGAAGTCAGTGTTAAAAAATAAATAAATAATAATAATAATAATAATAATAAAAGAAAATAATAAAAAATAACTATCCATTTCTGCATACCAAGCTTGAGGAGTTTGTTTAAGACCATAGCCACTCCAAACATAGCTATAAGGTTGTTCCATATATATTTATTCTTGTATATGCCTGTGCAAGGTGGATTTAACACCCATCTTATGGAACTCCCATCCACGTGATGCAACAAAGGCTAGAACAATTAAGTGGATGGAATTTATTTTGGCGATAAAGAAAAGGTTTCATTGTAGCCAGTTCCTTTAACTTCAGAAAATCCTTTAGAAACTAACTCAGTTATATTGCTTTCAACACTTCCATATGATATATATTTAGTTTTATACACCGATTTACATTTGACAAGTTTTCTTCTTTACGGAAGAGGGACAATTTCCAAAGTATTGTCCACCATCAGGGAATGATATTTCTTCATTCATTATTGTTTCACAATCTGGATGCGTTGAAGCTTCTACAAAAAAAAAAATGGATCATGAATCTCTTAAACTTGAGCCAAAAGAAATGAAGCTCACTAGAATTATGAACGAGCATGACATTAATTTGTAGGATCATTGGTGAGATCACTAGTTGCTTCTTGTGTTGAATGAACCCATTTGGGAAGTTGTGGTGTTGGTCTAGGTTCATGTTCCATGCACTCATCTAAAGGAAGATGAATAGAAGGAGGTGGTTTTCCATCCGCATTGTCATCATTTAAAGAAGAAATCATAATAGGAACAAAAGGTGGCACAAATGTCGAAGATGACACGTAGGTTGAAGATAGCACACACATCAATTTAGGCTTAGAAGCTAAGATAATTTCATCAAATTTAATATATATTCCAATGATTATTCCATTGGACTGAGGTTGTAAAAGTCCATAATCTTGTACATCTTCATAATATCCAACAAAAATGCAATTCTCACTTTTAAGTTGTAAGGTTGTCTTTTTCTCATTAGGAATGTGAGCCCATGCTACACTACCAAATACATAGAAGTGACTTGCATTTGGCTTAACGTTAGTCCATGCTTCTTTCGATGTTATATTTTTTAAAGCTTTTGTGGGAATGTAATTTTCTATGTAATTTGCACAAATGATTGCTTCCTCCCAATAATTAAGCCTTAATCCTTTAGATTCAATCATACAATTAGCCATTTATTTTTAACATATGATTTTTTCTTTTAACAACACCAATTTGCTATGGTGTATATGGAACAATACGCTCTGTTTGAATTACCTGTGTAGTGTAGTAAGTTGTGAATTTGTTGTTGACATATTCACCTCCATTATATGTTCTTAATCTTTATAGGTGATGTCCATATTGTTTTTCTACAAGGGCCTCGTAGGCCAAGAGCAAGTTAAGAAATCCACTCTTGAGTTATAAGAAGTAAATCCAAGTGTGTTTGGAGAAGTCACCAATGAATGTTAAGAAGTATTTCTACCCAAAGAAAGAAGGAGAAGAAAGTGAACTAAAAAAATCACTGTGAACAAGATGAAAAGGGGTTGAGGCGTGCCAAGAGGCACATTTGTCAAATTTGCCTTGATGATGTTTGTTGAGAACACCAGTGACACAAACACCATCTTTGTAAGAAACAAGAGAAAGACCAATCACCATATTCTGATTACATAGTTGCTGTAACGAGCGATAGTTTAGATGACCAAATCACTCATGCCCAAGTTTGTTCAAGTCATCATTGCAAGTAATAAAAACTAAAGGAAAAGATGATGATCCAAACTTGTCAAACTCGTACAATCTAGAAATATCATGAACAATTTCAGTGCAAGAACATGCCTATGATATTTTAAATCCTTGATTACAACTTGGTGAGGTGAAAATCCTATTATTTTACATTCACCTCAATGAGTGATATGATAGATTGATAGAAGGTTGAAGAAAAGACTTAGAACACATAATACATTATTGAAACAACCATTATCTACTTGAATTGTTCCAAATCCTACGACACTAAGAGATATATAACCTCCAACAAATATTTGTTTGGTGTTACAATCATTAAGAGCATAAAAAATGGCTTTATCCTGAGTCATGTGATAAGATGCTTTAGAGTCAATAAGCCACTCATTAGAAGAAGAAGTAGAGGTTACATTGAAATAGAAACCATAAATAGAAAGTGCATCTTCATGAGAAGAAATGTTAGAAGAAAAATCAAGATTGATGTTGTGTTTCTTCATTGTTGTTTTTAGGGCCTTCATCTTTTTCAAACATTTAGACTCTAGATGATCGTCTTTCCCACAATAATTGCAATGTTTGTCAGTCTTCTTACTTTTGATTTTGGTCCCTTGTCACAATTGGGAGTAGAAGTTGGCTGAGAGGGTATGGGACCCTTGTTTTGTTTATTATTTCAAGGATGTTGATTCTTTTGATGTTGGGTATTTTCCTTTTGTTAAGCCACCCATGGGCTTGCTAGATGTATTTTGCTGGTGTAATCATTCCATTATGTAAGAGCTTACCTTGTTCCCTAACAAGAGAGTCATCGAAAGAATAAAGAGCAAGATCTTGATATGCAAGCCATAAAGCTTCTCTAGTGCCACAAAATGTAGTTACAAAAAGAGAATATGCAAAATCAATTTTGTAGAGAATAATATGTTTGTAGTAATCATCCTTTAGATCGGAATCGCAATTTTGTAAGTAAATGTCAAGTTTTTTAAACTTAGACAAATAGTTTTTAATGCAAGAGAAATCATTATGACTTAAAGTCATGGCTTGACCTTTAAGTTGGTGAGATATAGTTGTATTAGGCTCACCAAATATCTTCTTCAACTTTTCCCATGTTTCATCTAGGTAATCAATACCTTGAATATGATAAATGGACATTCCAATTAAGCCACATGCTTCATCATTTGTTTTATCCCATTTGGCTTCCTTATCAACATCAACAAGGGATTTTTCTTTTGCCAAAGTAATCCCTCCTAAACTTTTACTTCTTAGTACATCTTCCATGTGGAACTTTCATGAGAAGTAGTTGGTATCAATAAACAAAAGTTCGTTTGGAGTCGTCATATTAAAATATACATGTTATATGGTTTCAAAAACTGAAACTAACTATTTGGATGAAAGCTTTCGAAAAAATAAACTTAGAAAAAGGCATTGAAAATGGAATTTGGATGTGAAAGTTGTGTAGTTTTTTAAAAAGGCATTAACAATAACAAAGAGCCACATGGCAGGCAGTGTTGAAAATTGGAACCAAGAAATTGCTGAAAATAGAAGTGTTAAAAATAACAGTTTGGGTATCAGTGCTGGATTGGGCAACAGGGAATGAAAACTGGAAGTGCTAAAAATAGAAGTTCTATTTTTAGCAGTTCAAGTTAGATTCCTATTTTTAGACAGTCCCTGGTCTAAAATAGGGAGTAAAATTCGAATTTGGTCTTACCAACAGTTTGAACACTAATTAATTAATTCTCCATGACTTAATTAGCTAAGGAAAAGCAAACTTGAAGTCTTTGTGAGAACATGCAATAATTTCTCCACTGATTGGGGAATGTGTCCTTGATTTGCCCCACTGATTGAGGAATTAAGGATGTGTTCTATATTGAGAGGATTAGTTGAATCAGTTTAACTTAGTCAAGTTCAGTTAGATTAATTTAACAAGTTGTTAAATTAATCAGATACAATTTGTTGATGCTTGCATGCATGTGACAACTATTATTTTTCAGATAACTAAGTATTCTCTCATGGATAACTGATGCATGTCAGTTCAGACAGAGACCCAGTTGAGATCAGAGAAGGGACAATGTACTATCAGTTGGATGAAGATTTTTCCTATAAAGGAAGTTCAACCATGATGAGGATTTATCTCCTTCAAGTTTGTGTAATTAGATCAGAGGTTAGTGAATGTGTGAAGAGGCCAATTCACACAGGTGGCAGCACTAGACCCCAAGGAAACTGCACAAGGAAATAGGAGGCTTGGAGGGCAAAGGAGAAGGTTATAGAAAAACCTTTGACTGTCTATGAGCAGCAGAGGGATTGTACTGAGAGCTGGATAGCTTCCGAGCTAAGGCTTTGTGTAATCCAGACTATATTTCCACTTGTATGATAATAGAGAGATGGGGTTTTAGGCAGGTGCTTTCCCCGGGTAAATTCTTCTGTGTTATGTGTGATTGATTCCTTCTTATCAGTTATATGTGTTCTTATTGATGTTGCTCATGGTTGATTAAGCTTCCGCTAAATTGTTTGTAGAAGTAGATCAAGTGTTTTGCTTTAGTACATTACATTACCAGGTTGATCTACAGGTGGGAAATTTCTACACGGTATCAAAGCTAGCTGATTTGTAGAATAAATTCTACAAAATTCTACATTTGCTAGAAGATATCAATCAAACATAAATTTGGGAAGATAAAGGGATTTCTCCTCAAACTCATGTAACCTAATATAAGTGCATTATTCTTCTTAGAAATCTCCCTCATTTAATATAAAACTTTTTAGCTTCCAATGAGAAGGACTATGGTTCCCTTCTTCTGTTTATATGTTTAAATGTCCTATAAAACCACCCTGATTGTCATAAAGATGAAGCAGGGCCTTATGCCTCAAGAGGATCAAATAGCACATGTACACAAGGCCAATTTCATGATTATCCTAGCTCATGGTATGTAGTATGTAAATGTTATAGAGAAAATTAAAGCAAAAATCAAGTATTAAGTCATGTATAATCTATTAGTTTCTAAAATTGTAGCAGGTGATGAGAAAGTTGTTTGGAAATTATTTCTTCCCAATCAAATATCTCCTTTTTGCATAGGGTATAATAAATATTTTTTTCTATCAAAGATAAAATATTTAATTTTATTTATAAGAACAAAATTAAAATACATCAACTATCGGAAGTAGCAAGAAAGACTCTTGCAACATATGAGATTTCTATATATCTATTCTCATATTATTTTCCAACATGTTATATATATTATAGAAAAAAAAAAGTTTTATTTCTTTATTTCAAGGGAAATTTTTCTTTTATTAACTCCAAAAAACTAGATCATCGAGTACTTTCATCTCCTATACTCTAATAGGAAAAGTGTAAATATCTTTAAATCCAAGGTTCATGTGCATATTCAAAAGTATTCCTCTCCTCATGTTCTATGATCAACTAGGTTCCTTATCCATCTTTGTTCTAACTTTTGAATGATTATATGACATCATGTTCGTATCCCTATAGTATATAATAAATAATATATGTAATAGTCCCTAGTTTATTTTCCATGTAAATAAAATAAGACCAAGGTCATGGGACACATATTCCAAGCTGAATGGTGGGAAAACATTATGGTGGCCATCACTTGTGCTTAAATATTGGCTATGAAAAATGGCAAAGGCATTGGCCAAGGCAAAGAGGTAATAAATGGCATTTAATTATGAAAATAAAGGAAAATAGGAGAAAAGGAAGGTGAAGAAACATATATTTGCATGCAAGGGAAATTAGAGGAAAATGAAGAAAAATGAGACATCCATAATAAAAAGGCATCAAAGAAATAGTTCACATCTTTTTCTTTTTGTTAGTTTTGGATTTTGTCATTTTAGAATTTAGCTCTCTTACACTCTTGAACATTTAGAGTATTCTTGTAACACTCTAGCATTCACTTGGATTTGGAGAAAGTAAGCAAAGGAAAGAAGGGAGCGCAAGGAGACAATTGGATCAACAGCTACAACAGGATTACTTTGCAGGTAGCAGGTTGCATGTGTGATTTCCTTATTGGTTTTTGGATGAATGGTATATGCATATGGTTCCTTGGGTATGTGTTGTCATTAACCTGGAAATTTTCATGGATTGACAGTGATTTCAACCTTGCCTTGCCATTTCGTAGATAGCCATGGCATAGAGGGTTCCCCATTTAGTTTTTCTCAATGGTTCTCAAGTTTTCTATGGTTGTAGGTTGGAATGAATTCTCTAAAGCCTTGAAACAACTTGGGTTCCCTGGAGGTTGTGGGTTGAGATACTAGTCCCTGGAGCCTATGTGTTGGGATTTATTCTTTAGAATCCTGAAACAGCTCGGGTTCCATGGAGGTTATGGGTTGATTTACTAGTTCCTAAAGCCCTAGAAAACTCAAGTAGAGACTAATATAGTTGATATTAGTAATTCTTGGACCATATAGGTGAGATAACTGTGCTTGAGGGTTGAGGTGGTTTGGCCTCTAGAAGCCCTAGTTGGTTCTACTTTGGTTTAACCCTTATGATACCACATTCATGGTTGGAATATGGCACGGGGGTGATTAGCTGAAAGAGAGATTTTGGTTCAGCCAATCTATGGTCGGGTGGTACATGGAAGTCCTTGACATAGTTGGAATTTTCATTTGTTAATATGAGTTATTTTCCTATTGTGATCTATGAGCACTCGATGTTATGGTTGATTTGTCATAGTTTTGTATTCTAGTTATATGTTGGTTATATGTCTGTTTCTATTATGTGCTCTAGCTATGGCTCTTGTTCATGATTTGATAATTTACTAGATGGTTGATGAATGCATGGGCTAATAAGTGTTATTGCAGCTAGCTTGACTTCTTGGTGATTTTTAGATGAAGTTCAGAAATTTATGATCATATATGCATTCATAATATGTAGCTTATATGTTTAGTATCTATTTGACAAAATTTATAACTGGCATTATGAATGTCTAGGTCAAGACATTGCTCAAGTTTTGATTCTTTAGCATTGTTATCATCATTGTTATGATTCTGTAAAGTTACAGGCAATTATGGGCAGTGGTCTGGAGGCTAGCTTGGAAACTTGTCATAGATCTTGCAACCACGTGCATTGAATAACAGAAATTGGGTCATAACCACATGGAGACATGCCTATGAGTGCAGTTGTAGCCTCCCAACCACATGCATGAAGTGTTATGGGTGTGTTTGGGGAGTAAACCTAGTGAAAAAGAGTTCAAGCTCAGGGATTGATCACCTGGGGTGCTTGGTAGGCTCTTGAGTGATCTGTAGTCTTTGATGGATGTTAGCTTGTTTCTGATTTGTAGGCCTCACTTCCATAACTAGAACTTGGAGGTCGAGTCATATCATAGTGACACTTAGCTCATGTTTACCCTGGATATCTTAGATTCTTCTCCAACTACACAAGTAGATGGCTAATTTGTATCCTCATATATAGATCAACTAGATCTAGGATGTCGACCTAATGGAGCTTTACAACTTTGGGCTTAGGATGTAGAAGTCAATTGTTCATACATTGTAACCACTAACATACACATATAAAAGGTATCAACATCATGCATTTTAAAAGAGTTGGTGGGTTCTACAAGTTGCAACATCTTCTTGAAAGTAGGAGTGAGTAAAACATGATTCTTTGATTCTCTATCTAATTTCATATGTAGTATTTGGAGTCAAAACTCTTAGCACACTTGATAAAAAAATTCACCATTATTGAAACCACAACTACTTTTTTTTTTCATTCTTCCTCTAGTAAATTGGAATACCATTAATATCCTCCTAAACTATGAAAGCTTTAATAGTATTAACTTTAATATTCTTTTTTATATACTATTTGTACCACAAGCCTTCATTTATTTGTTTTAATCCAAATGTTATAGTTATTCACCATATCATAATAGCCAACCTATAAGGATTAATAAAAAAGTGATTAGAGTTAAATGAAACTTCATGATGTTAATTACTAAATCCATGTATAAAATGTAGAAAAATCAACTTAGAGCTTCAAAATTGTGTGATTCCATGAGGACAAAGTTGAGATGTTGGATGAATGAATTTGGTGAAGCAATGAGTTCCCACATTCCACATCTAAATGGTGATGGAAGTATGGAAGGTGTTAGGCATGCAAACATGTAATTCCATGGGAGTATCAAATATGTGAAGGCATTAAGTGGGTGGAAAGATCTCTACAAAGTGGGAAATGAGTGGTTGCATGGCAACATAAATTTGTAGCAATATAAGGCTTTTTTTGCCCTTCACATTCTAAAATATACATGTGATGCAAAATGAGGAGACTGGAGAAAGTTGAAGGAAATAAGAAGTGCTCTCTAACCAATATTTATTATCATTGTGGAGCGAGGAGGAAAAATACTCATGTAGAGAACATGTTGGGTAAAATAACTTTGCATTGGTCAATATTTCTTTCTTTATCCTCAAAATGAAATTCCTCTAGTACTCCTAAGTATTTACCAAAATTCTCAAGGGAGACTTTAGAGAGGTAGAGGAGGTTTCAATCTATCTCTTAAAAACACAAAAGTAATCTATGACAAGTTAAACATAAGGGGTCATGATTAAATACACATCAATATGCATGTATTGACAATTTTTTTTCATAGGGATCAATAACTACATGCACACACCTTAGCATTCACTATGTGTGCTCACAATTAGGAATACTAAATATCACTATCATCATCATGGAAGCCTAACATGTGTACTAACAACAACATGCAACACACTAAGAACACAAATAATCATTGACGTTTATGGATCTAAATTGCTTTTAGCAATTGATTGTGCACTCTCATTGCTAAACTATACTCATATGTATAGTGTGTATGACACAAAGTATAGCAACAAAGCATATTTTCTTTCTCTCACTCTCTTACGTAGACCATTGTACATCAATTTAGATAATAGTGTAAACATTATTACATCCTTTTCTTTCTACACATCTTGTTCAATATTTTCTTCATTTATGTCCACTTTTCACAACCACAACTCAATTGGTCCAGTATGTTTAAGTTGTCATCTGAATTGCATCCTAGATTCAAACAATCTTCATGCTCTCCAAATTTGGTCTTTCAAAAATAGATTTTAGGGTTTGTATGAATAGGGAGTGCAAACCAAGATAATATTTAATACTTTATGTCTTAGTAACATTTTATTTTGAGAAGCAATATTGATGATATGAAATACATGTATGATATGAAGTACAATAGTAAATCATCATTTATTTGTCTCACTTTATTACTTACAAATCATTTTACTAAGCATAAACATTGTTAAATCCTATTTTACTTTGTGCACATCTTGTTGTTTATTTACTTCATTGTGGTTCAATTCCCATGACCATAACTTAATCATTCAAATCTATTTAAATTGCAATTGGATTTTCATCATAGAATCAAATAATCTCTACTCTCCTCGATAGTGACCTTTCTAAAATGGACCAAACTTTTCATGGCTAGAGTATACATTGAAGTAATATTTTGTACTCATTCTTCAATAACATTCTATTTTGAGAAGCGATATAGATGATTCCAAACCTAAATTTACTAGCTCTTCAATTCTAAGATCCCACAACTTAAATGACACTTTACATGGTAGCAAATACCTACCAAAAAACCATTAAAATGACTATGTATGTAGGCTATTGTAGATTGAATTTGGTTTGAGCTTCAATTGTAATAATATTGCAACTGTAACAAAACTGCATAGAAGGACCTTTCACCAAAATACATTGTTCCATTGCATTAATAAGTATACTATCAAATTATAGACATTTTAATTCCTAAACAAATGCAATAGCCAAGCACCAAAAAACCTTATACATGTCTTAAGTTGTTTAATTTCTTTACAAGTATTAAAGGCATTTTGTGTCATGGACTTGAACAAAATTTATGGTTCACTTCTAGATGGAACTTATGTAACCTTAATATCATTAGGATCTGAATGGACCATGTCTAACATAACTAAAAATGGTTTAGAACCCAATTGAGAACCCCATTAGGTGCATCAAAGAACCTAGAGTTTTAAATAGACATAACACATGGAACTTGAACCCTAGCTTAACTTATGTACTCAAAATACTAATTTCATTACGATAAAATTCCTTTTAAACCAACCATGGGAAAATATGAAATACTTAAGTAAGTTTATGTGAGAACATAATGTAACCATATCCATTCAATGATAAAATCAAACACCAACAAGATGGCAAGATATGAATGAGCAGATGAATGTAATTTGAATCTAGAAGTGATAGTCAAAATGCCACCAATAGCAACTACATGTCTAGAAGGTCCCTAGCTAGAAGGAGAGGCTATGACAACTTTAGGACTAGTAATGGATATAGAACTCATAGAAGCATATGTAAATCAAGCAAATCAAGTTCCAAAATCAAAGGTAGTCGACCTCATCAACTTAACACCACCATAAACAACGGTTGATTCCATTGATCCAAAAGTAATTAGATCAACATCCAAATAATCATCTTGCTTAAAATATAAGCCATCAATTTCAATACAAACAATCTTGTAATCAAGGCAAATGTAATTAAGACAAGGATTTACTCAAAACCACCACAAGCAAAGGCAAAGCTAGTTTTGTGAATACATAAGGAATAAGAGAACTAGATTTAAAGTGAGATGCCATAAGCTCAAGTTATTACTAATAAGGAGAATGGGATACAATAATGAAGAATAATAGTGAAGTTCCACATGCTTCTTTGCATCCTTGTAGTTATATCCATTTCAATTGTGTTTCTCTGGTTAAAAAACATGGTATTTGGAGGAGGCATGAGTAGGAGGGGTTCTTATGAGCCCCAATGAAAAAATAGTGACTAAATTTGCATGGGGGTTAGGAAATGCATCCAATAATATGGTGGAGTTCCTTGCACTATGGAAAAGATTGGAGATGGCTATAGGAAAGAAAATTCAAAGACACTCAGTTTTTGGAGATTTTATGATCGTCATCCATCAAATGACGAAGGCAAAAGATCTTATGAGATCCTCATCTCTTCCTATGAATCTAAGAGTGCATAGTTATGCTTCCTAATTTGAAAAGATTGAATTCTATCATATTCTCAGGCATTTAATGTTGGATCGGATGAGGTTGCTAAAAAAGGTTCTAACATGGGGCAAGGAAGACTTGAAATGGAAAATATGGTTTTTTTTCTATCCAATTCCTTAGTGATCATGAATTTTGCAAATATTAAAAGGGTGGCTTGGGGCTCCTCTGCTCTTAATAGGCACAAGCATGAATTTTGGATTATCTCCCTTTATAGGAACAGAGACATGACAAATTTGATTAATATAAAAACAAGGCATGTGGCATACTCTTAGATCTTCCTTACGCAAGGTGGTCAAAAACTTGAGATTCGATTACTCGCGATTTCCAATTTTTTGACCTATTTATTTTTTGTCATGTATAATTAATTAGGACCTCAAGTGTTTGGTCTCTATGATCATTCTGAGATAGTGGTACCTTTTCCATTTATGCCTCCTCTAGTGGGATATCCCCTAGTTCTCCTCGACAACGATAATGAAAGCCTCTATTGGAAAAAGGAATTTATGGAAGTTGGCCGATGCCTCCTCATTCTTGTCATTCCTCTGTCTAGTCATTCTCAAGTTAATGGAGACAGATCTTCGATGGTTTCTCAACCCATGTTTTTGTAGGGACCTCGCTTGTATATCAAGTACCTAGCCTCCTCACAATGCAAATGAGTTCTTGGCTCATGTTGGTATAGTAACAAGCTCTTTCTTTAATTTTGGTCGGTGTAATTAGGTGTTGGATTTGGTTCTGTAATGGAAAATTCTCACGTTCCTCCATATAACGATGAGACCAATCTTGTGTTATACAAGTCGTTGGATGCTTTGTATGCATTACTTGTTTCCATTTCAAAGCTTGAGGACATGGTTGAAAGGTAGTTCATCTCATTTCAATTGTTTCTAGAAGTTAAGCTTCTCCAGCAGCAAGTTGTTATGGAACAGTTTGTTGACGACCTCAGGGAGGAAATCTATGTTGTTGGAGAACGTTTATCAACTTTAGAGATCACTGGATTTAGCAATCCGTCGAACAATGTGGGTGAAGAAGGCACCAACGTTGTTGTTGGAGGGAAGAGAACTCGCTGACTCGGGGGAGATGACATTGATGGGACAAATTGATGTTATCTTTGATGCTTTGATATGTCATGTCAAGTTCTACATATATATTTTGCTATGATACAATGTAAATTTTGTTATATTCTAGGAATTTTTTGTAGGATTTATAGTGTCAATGTCTTTAGGTTGATTTGGAATAATAACCCCGGGGTCTGCAAATTCATTGAATACTCTCTGGTCTGTAGAAATTTTGTCATGGAAAAGCTATGTAAGGGTTATGGTTGCTAATATAGATTTGTTAATACAAGCCCTTATTCATCCATGAACAAAAAAATAGTTTTCCCTAATAATGTGAGTGGACATTTAGCAAGAGCCTCATTGCACATTGTTTAGCTTCCAAAAGGCCAAGCATATGTCAATATACAAAATTTTCATTACATATTGCAATTATTCTCATGGATATTTACAATATAAATACTAATGCTTGCTAATATTTTTATGGCTTACTATGAAGGCTAATATTACTTGCTAGGCTGATGGCTTATTGGTTGGGCTATGGATCTAGGATATAAGGTAAGAAAGAAAAAAAGTGGTAGGCAATCCATGTCAAGACAAGACAACCATTTGTGTGATAAGGATAACTAGTGAAAGGAAGAAAGAGACCACTTGTGATTTAACATCTTTTACTAGACAAACTAAAATAACAATGGACAAAATCAAGATAACTAGTATTCCTTTGGATAAAATTATTCAAAAGAACTGCTTATTGCACAACTTCAAGGTGCATGCTAATAATATATGATAGGCGGAATTATTGTTAAATAAGTGAGATTATTGCTATTGTGCTTGGATAAGTGGTTGGGGGTGGTCTCTTTCCTTGTGTAAAGTGAGCAATTCTTCCATAGTACTAAAAGAATGTAAATGAAAGTGAGATACTATATTAGGGTGGGTGGAGAAATTGTCAAGTTGATTGAGGTCATAAGGAAAAAGAGCAACACTAAGAGACCTAAGTCATGTACCACCCACCTTATTTAATTAGTCCTTAATATTTTCTCAAATAAAACAATATATTCAATATCTTAAAACATTCATCTAAAAATGATAATGCCCAAAAATATGAAAGCCATGTATTTATTACCTTGTCTATACAAATTAGATTAAAAGTTTCTTCTTAACCAAAAACCTCATTACAATATACACTACTCGCATTTCATTACATATGATTAATCATAAAATTAAATTAAATTACATCATCCAATAGCACTATTTTTTAAAAACTTTAATTATAATAAATATAAAAATATCTAAATTACAAATGACCAACCAAAAACCTCATAAAATATACACTACATTCATTACCTTGCATAGATATAACAAGAAAAAGATGCATAACCCTTGTCACCTTGGGATGCTTACCAAAAATCTCATTGAAATATACACTGACCTCGACACAAATAGACTAGGAAAAGATGCATTACCATTGTTGCCTCGGGAAGCTTACCAAGAAGGGGTATTGAAGCCCCATGTTTTGTCGGATTGTTGACACGTAGACGCAATCTTTAAGGGGATCCTTGTACACATTCAGTATAAAAAATGCGCACCACAGACGCGTGTAAATCCAAGACTCTACTCTACTTTGTCTATGGAATCAAAGAGTTGTGTAAGGAGGCAAAACAGTAATGACGGTAAGTAATTTTTTATTTTAAAATTTAATGTTTTTTATTTTGTAAAGTTTTGAATTAAAAGGGTCAAGGTAGATATAGATTAACATTAGATATTTAAAATTTTATAATTGTAATTTAAATGTCCACAAATATTAATTAAATATTTCTTTAAAAAAATTAATAATTTAATATTTTTATAATTGTAATTTAAATGTTCAAAAATTTTAATTAAATATTTCTTAAAAAAAAAAAATTTAATCATTGTAACTTATTTTTAAAAATTTCAAACAAATATTTCCAAAAAAAATACCAAAAATAGGAAAATTTTATATTTTCAAGATGATACAAAAGAATACCAGAAAAATCTATATTGTCACGAAGAAATTTTCACCTACTTCAGTCTTAGACTACTGTTTATGGAATCAGTAGTACTGAGTAGGAGTTTATCTTGTGACGAATTTACCTATAGTTGCACCATGTGGGAAAGGCAGTTCAATTTGTCTTCGCGTCGATCTTCTTTCGGTGAGGGTGCACGGAGGTGCATGTGTAAGGCGGAAGGATTCGATTATAATAATGGGTGAAATTCAGATGTTGAATCTCTTAAGAAGCGTTCATTGAATTGAAGCGTGAAAAAATATATATTCTGTATGGCACCTCACACATGCTTACGGATATTTGAAAAATGAGCGACGCAAGGACGGTGCAATGGCGTTTTGTCAATGATTTCGATCGACAGCAATGGCCAGCGAAATTGCCAGAAAGGTACATGAATCGATAAAGAAGACACTGATGGCAACGTGGCATTTTGTTTCGTTCCAACCATCCTTCTCATGGAATAAACGATACAGAATTATCAGCCAATTGGGCATCGACTCTGTTTGTGGCATGCCTAAATAATTTTCTGTACTTCTTCAATACAAACAGATATGTTAAATTCAGCTTTTCTGGCTGTCTGTCCCTGATTTTAATGGAGTGATGAATTCACCAATCTTTGTTTTGGCATCGAAATTCAGATAAGGTTCGATACTTTGATGGAGAAATTTTGAGCGATTTTAGCTTTACACCGACTGATTTGCCCTTGTGCTGTCGTCTTTAACACGGTAAATACAAAACTTGATGAAATTGTGTGCTTTTCGAATCCGCCATGGCGCTTTGTATTGCAAGTAGAGCAGATAATTTCAGTTGTATCAGAGCTTTAGATTTTTCATGTAAATTGTCTGAATAGAAACTGATTCGGTAAAAACTGGAAATTCTCAAATATTTCCGTCCCTTGTCATTATGCTGGATTTTGCTGAATTTGAATATTAATAGAAGCCAATATTTGATTACTGTATAAAGTTTGTTTGTTTGCACAGTATTTACACAAAATTCTCGCTACGATTGCCTTATTTTGTTTTGCAGTGCAATTGCTAGTATACAATATGATGTGCTACAGTATGTTTGGCAGAAGACGAACTAAATATGTTACTGAATTCCATTTATTTAACGGGATTTTCTAAATTATGTGCTTCTTGACATAAATTAGTGCGATTCTGCATGTAAAGCAGTTAATTTCGTTTGTATCCACTACATTTTCTTCTGAATTGACAATTTCAGTGGACAAGTTCCGTAAAGAACTGGAAATTTTCGAATATTTTAATCCCGTGTCAATTTGATTCTTAATACAAGAGAATATTTTCGAGTGCATAGTACATACAATAAGCTCTCCCTACGTTTGCCTGTTTTGTTTTGAGTGAAAAGCAGATTTTTTTTACAGGCTTTGCCAGTCTTCAAACAATAATTTTATGTCTTATTCGCGAAAAGTAGATAGAGTACGCGGTAATGTGAACAAATTTGTAACATGACGAGGAATTCGGCGTTTTTTCACTATGTTTGTGAAGGCGGACTGGCTTCGGGAAGTCTAAGAAAAGACAAAGTAAATATTTCTTGAATTTCCATGTATTTAACGGGATTTTGTAAATTATGTGATTCTTGAAATAAAATAATTTCCGTTGCATCTGATGCATTTTCATTTGAAGAAACGAATTCGATAAGACAACCGAAAATATTCAATTATTTTTGTGGCATATGAGTTTGAATCTTTAAAGCGAATCTCTTAAAGCGGATCAAATTCGTTTGTTTTGAACTGTATTTACCCAAAATGTTCAGTGCGTTTCCCTTGGTTTTGTTTTCAAATGCAGTATTGATATTTTACAGTCTTTGCCAGTCTTTAAACCATTACTTTATGGCTTGTTTAGCGAAAAGTAGAGAAAAGATACTGTAATGTGAAACAAAAATGTAAAAGCACAAGGAATTAGGCTTTGTTTATTTAACCCTGTCTTCAGAATGTATAAGACAAGACAAACTAAATATTTTCCTGAATTTCCAAACTTTCATGAAGCATCACTTACCCAATCTTCATTTTCTGCTTCTAGCAGATTTCCTTTGACGCGAAACTGGTAGTTTCGAGATTCCTGTAAAGCTCTCTGCGTGCGTGCTTGATAGCGATTCGCTACTGTGTAACGTGTTGTGTGCCGCTAGCGTATGCTCGTGATCCTGATAAGAATCTCCATGTCGGCTTTAGCCAGGCGAACATAAGTTTAATACTGTGACCCTGCAAGAAAATATCCCTCAATATCCTGGGTTGAAAATATATGGCCAATTAAAACGTTTAATGTCGTTCGACCTGTCAGTCAACCCTTATCCGCTTGAAGTTATGCGAGGCTCTTATTCTCTAGCGCACTTGGCGGGCGGAAAATAAGGCGTCCAGCTGTGTTTCTAACGGAAGAGGAGAAAGATAAGTGGCGATTTCGGGTTTCTTTTCGCATTCATTGATAGCACAGAAGTAGCTATCCCCTGGTATCCGTGTACAAGGGGCATCTTTTGCAGGTATCGGAAGAAACAAAGGACCAAAAAGCAAAGAATTCACGATGCCTGAGGTAGATTATTCAGAGCCTGTAAATCTTGCCTGCATTGATCTTTCCAATCCCGACATTAAGGCGACCGCAGCACAAATTCGCAAGGTATTTCTAATTCTCAGTTATAATTTTCAACTTCTTTTCCCTGGGTTTTGATTTAATTCATTAATTTAGGCGGAACCGATTAAGATTAAGTTTATTAGGAATGGAATGAATGATTGATCTATATATAGGCATGTCTGGACTCTGGATTTTTTTATGTCGTTCATCATGGCATCGATCAAGATTTTTTGGATGAAGTCTTCGAACAAAGTCGACGGCTTTTTGCCCTTCCGGAAAAGGAAAAGATGAAATTACTGCGGAACGAGAATCATCGAGGTTACACTCCGTATCAAGCTGAAATTCTTAATCCTTCCATGCAAACCGAAGGTTAGATGTGGATTCATTTTTCGTTATATTTACTTCTGCTTGTAATTACATCTCGCTGTACGCAACTCTGAAAAATCAATCAGTTGTAGTATTTCACTTCGTAATTTTTCACAACTTCGTAATTTTTCATATATTCGTTTTTCAGGAGATTGGAAGGAGAGTTATTACATCGGTCCTGAAGCTTCTGAAGCTAATGTCAGTCAGGGAAAGCGATTCCACGGTCCCAATCAATGGCCTTCAACAGGTACGCAGTTCAGTATTTGAAACGATATTTTATATATTTTTCTCGTGTTTAAAGATAAATAAAAATGACAGTATTAAGATTTTTACATAATAGTCAGACAGTTTCATGGCCATAGACAATGTCTGTGGTATTTCTATTTTCTTTCTTTGATTTGTAAAAAAATTATCTATAAAATTGTTCAATTATAAAATTACCAGATTAAATGATGATTACTACGCTCAGTGATTCACGAACCTCTTTTATTCATCTTCTCAATACCATCTACCTGATACATCGTGCGATCTTTTCTATTTGTAGATGATTGCCTGATTGACAGTTGTAATGCTTACAAATTTATTTTGATATCGCCCCTGAAACAAACTTATTTTGATATCGTCCCTGAATCAAACGATACTGTTTAGAAGATAGTTCGTAGCTTTGCTACCATGACGATACCGTTGGAAGATAGTTCATAGCTTTGCTACCATTTGGTGCCCTTTTATTCAGCCATAATTAGATAAACTTTTATTCAGCCATAATTAGATAAACTTATGCAGCAGTAAAGTTAGCGATCGTCTTTATCGCTGCCCATCAGATTACTTCGACCTACAATCGATTGAAGTTCCAGGTTTTTAACGAAAATAATATTATTTGTCATGTGAGTATGTATTGCTTTTGGTATAACTATAAACATAAACTTTTTCAACATGCTCATCATTTTTTCAATATACATACATTATTTGTTGTGTGAGTATGTATTGCTTTTCGTATAAACATAAACGTTTTCAACATGTCAATCCTTTTTTTGAATATACATATTTTGATCGATGCGATTTAATTACTTATATTTTGGGTTTTAAATTAATGAATTATTTACATTTTATTATTAATTTTTAATGTTGGTTGTGTGTTATGTTTATTATTAGTACTCAGACTTAGAGGTATTTGGTAAGAATGAAAGTCTTTCTCCACATGGATTACCTAACATAGTCATAATGAAGAATCATCTGCATGAAATCTAATTTATGTAAATTTATGTACTTCATGTCGAAAGTTGAATGCGCAGAAGTTTGCAAGTACACCCATAACGTGTTAGTCAATAGGGTTCAAAATTGAACATGTCACGGCTTGTCAAGAGGGGTCTAGCATATCCTAGAAGTGTGAGGCGAAAATTAAGTGTAAAAGACTGTTAATTTTGACTTCTATTGAGATTTTAAACAATTTAAATAACATAACAAAATGCCCCATGAAGGGCTACCGAATAAATTGGAACCCCCAGTTTCCTTGTTATCAATTCTTAACTCATAAATTATAGGCAATGTCATTGGCCAAACTCTGGAGGCTCATAAATTTGCTTTGCACTTGATCGACATCATCACAGGCTTTACATTCATGTTGACATTGTAATTAAGAGTATAGGTTCAAGTACAATGAGATCTCGAAGATATATTATTTATTGATTGAAATCTAGAAGCAATCTTTTCCTACCCAATTTTTTAATAGATTTATTGAATATAAGATTGTGTTTTAATTGGAGTAGGTATAACATATATTGAGAAGAATTTAGAACAAGGCTTATCCTCCACTCCACTTATCATCCACTCACTTTTTTATCTTATTATTCTTCCATTCAACCAGTCATAACGATATCACACCACAATTGTTGTAGTAAAAATATCTATTTAGGTGGGGATTGTAATGGGTTCTTAGATTACCTAGCTCCAGAGCTATTGTTGGCAAGTTTAAGCTCAATATGAGGAAAATTAGCCTCATGGTTACATGCTACAACAAGGCTCTAATTGTCAGAGAGAACGAGTTCCAAGAGAAGGTGTTGAATTCAGATCTTCTTGTGCTTGTTAAATTTGTGGCCAATTGGTGTGGACCTTACAAGCTTATTGCTCTCATCATTGATTGGACTTGATAGGTACTTCCCCTTCCTATTCTTAAGGATATGCACATACAATTCAAATTCAAATTCCAACTCTCATGCCACTGGAAATTACTGTGGAAGACAAACTCATTGATCTAGAAGTTCCTTTTGCTAGACAACACATATGTAAGATCATTGAGGTTTCAAAGGCAAGGTGTCTCCACCTAAATATGTATAAATTTAACCTCTTATGCCTAAATGGCCTATTTACATGTAAGGTGAAATAGGTTCCAATTGCCAAATTCTTGAATTCTCTACTGAGGTGCACTGAAAATTTCCTAGATTCAACCAAGAAACTGGAATGATATCACCCACAGTTCCTAACCTAAGCTTTTTAGATATTTTTGTGTTTTTCATAGATTCAAAGCATGTTGTAATACTTATAAGAAAATAAATCTAAAATAATTTTTGGTGAGGTAGTCTGTGAAAGCACGGGGTAGATGTATCTCCTTCTATCTCATTTCACTACCGAATTCAATCCTTAAGTCAATGTTTCTTGACATAACTACTGAATTCAATTGAATCTTTACGTCAATGTTTATTTATCCTAGAAAGGTATTCCCTTCGTTATAATAAGCTCAATTAAATATTTAGGTTAATGTTTCTTTATCATAGAAGACATTCCCTTCATGATAGTGAGTCATAAGCAAAGTGTGGAATTTGTAAAACCAAGCTTTATTCTTGTATTTCTTCCCTTATTTTGAAAGAATTTTCTCTTTATTAACTTTCTAGTTTTTTTAAACATACAAATTATTATTAAAAAAAATCAGTAGGATTAAAGTCTATTTAAAACCATTCTTCCCTTTCCCTCATTCAAAGGAGTTCACTTTATTAACTTTCTAGCTATTGAAAGCATATAGGTTAATACTTTTCAGTGAAAGAAACGATCAGTAGTAGAGAAATAATAAGTCTACTTCCCATCAAACTATGCAAATTTTGGAACTGGAGGGAGCTCCCTAAAGTTGACATGAAATTTCAGAACTCTATTAATAACCATACAACACAAGATTGCAAAGGTCTACTTACATGGTTACAACTTAATTTGTTTTTTTCTCCTTTGGTATTCCCAAAATAGTTATACATACAATTGTTATTGTGTCTCTTGCTTTATTTGCTCCATTCGACATCCAAGAAATAAATAGTGCCAATGGTTGTCCATGAAGCCACTATTATGAAGGGTCTTTAACGAGATGTTGAAATCGTAGAAAAATTAAAAGAAAAATTTTAACAAAAGGAAACTACCTTGTTAGAAAAAGACATCAGCCAAGATTGAATTTGTCATATAAGTCATTGTTCTTGAATGTGAAAGTTGTCCTCGAGAAATAAAAGGATAAAATTTGAAATCCATCCTCAAGAAAAAATAATGTAATGTTCCTAATTAGGAAAAACAATGATATGAAAAGAAAAATAATACATGCAAGCACCAAATTGAGGAAAGTCAGAGAACACCCATGGAAACTCCAAAAAGGCCATCCAGCTAAGCCATTTTATTAAAAATATGGAGCAATAGTACAATGGTATGGAAGGAGTGCACCTGGGCTTGCCTCAATGGAAAGCTTGACAATACCTAGATGAGAAAATAGAATCCCTTGATGAGATAATAAGTTGCTCCAAAGATGCACTACGATGCCCCAAAAAACTACATTGTCTGTTGGAAAGATGTTGTTGAAACGCCCACCTCCGGTGCTCAGAAAATTATGCAAAATTAGCCTGAAGCTCCTCTTAAATAACCCATTAAAACCCAGAAAGGGTTTGGCATGGTTCTGGCCTCCGAAAATTGGCCCCAAATACCACATCCTCCCCAACTAGATGGAAAATACGGCTTGTCCGCAATCTCACTGGAAAAGCCTCCCAATAACCCCAAAAATGTTGAATTTCACCTCCCTTAATATCTCCTCAATGCTCTCAGTAAAATCTAGTTCAAAAGCACTTCCCCCAATCTCCCACGTGTATCCAGAAAATGACTATTGTATGGGCCCTAAGTGAATGAATTTCATCCTGCCTCCAAATAGAAATTTCCTGCCCTAAAACTCGTCAATTAGCTTGTTCTTCCATGGAGCCACTACACAAAATTTCTCCCGACAAATACCACCTAGAATATAGCTAGAATAAGTAGTCCATGGTCCCCTACTGTGTCCTCGTGGAGTACAAACTAGCTAAGACAAAGGTTGTACAATGTGCTTTGAACCCCTTCAATCTCCCCGCCAAACTGGCACAAACTTACCGCCCTAGGGTGGCACTCATAGTCCACTAACATAAGGGTGAGCTCTCCCTTTGGAAAGCTCTGCATTGAACAACATTGTGACCCAGCTAAGCAGCTCAAGCAACAAGAGAAATGTATGATTGACAAAAGACCCCACAAAGTTGCTAAGCTCCTCTTATTTATAATTTTCAAGTTGTTTTCCCATGTGGGTCCCTCCATCAAGTATTTCAACCCCCTTCCTTTGAAAATCGAATTTCCTTCTAAGGTGATGCATATTCCAAGTGAGTGTGGCCCCCACGTCCCACCATCAAAATGATTTTCGACCTCCCTTTTCCTAAGTCCTAGCCCAAAATTTTGCAGGTCCCATAGTAAATAAAATTGCCAAAAATGTTATAATAAACTCAAGGAAAATTATTCTAGGAAGTTACATTACAGTCCGCCCCTCCCAAATGTTGCTTGTCCCCAAGCAACTTCAACACTAGATGCTCAAGTATGTGCTCTCCCTCCCAAGTGGCATCCTCATCCAGTAAGCTCCTGCAACGTACTAAGTACTCGCTGATGGTTTTGCTCCTTAACTTCCTTTCTCTAGTCTCCAAGATGGCTTTTGATTCTAAAACCAAATGCCCATCATCATCTAGTGGAGGTAACTCTGTAGTTGTTGTCACCTGCTATCCCAACACCTTTTTGAGGTAGGAGACATGAAATACATTATGGATCTTGCTTCCTGGTGGAAGCTCCAGCTCATAGTCCACCTCTCCAACTCTCTTGATCACCTAGTACTGCCCATAGAAATGGGTATGTATCTTCTCAGCCCCCTTTTGTTTCAGTGTGGACTAACGATATGGCTGCACCCACATGAAAACTAAGTCTGCCTCCTAAAACTACCTCTCAACCCTGTGCCTGCCTATGTACATCTTTTGTTGATTTTGTGTCATTAGTAAGTTATCCTTGAGATCCTTGAGGATATATTGGCTCTGTTGGATACAATCTTTGGCCTTTAGGGCCCAAATGTCTCCAAAAATAATGTCAACAAAAGATAAATAATCATAACCATACAGGGCTAAAAAATTTGACATACCAATGGACATGTGGTGGGTGGTGTTGTAGCAGTACTCGCCCAAATGCAACCACTGAATACATGCCCTTAGTTGTCTAGTGACATAGTTCTATAGATATCCCTCCAACCATTTTTTGACCCTCTCAGTTTTTCGTCCGTTTGTGGATGTTATCTAGTGTTGGGGGTGAGTTCAGTCCCCACTAGCCTGAAAAGATCCTTCCATATTTCCCCCATGAAACTACTATCTTTGTCACTGAATATGGTCTTGGGAAGACCATGCAAGTGAAAGACCTCCCTGAAAAACAACTATGTTACCTATGATGTTGAATACCGGGATGGAATGGCAAAGAAATGTGCATATTTGGTCAACCGATCCACCACCACATAGATACAATCCCTGCCTTGCACCATAGGGAGCCTCGTGATAAAGTCCATGGAGATACTTTCCCATTTCCCCTCAAGGATGGGAAGTGGTTGCAACAACCCAGCTGGATAGGTCAACTCCCCCTCGTTTCTCTGACAAGCCTCACACTCCTGCACATATATCAACACATCTCCCTTGAGGCATTTCCATGTGAAGCACTCTCTAACTATCATGTATGTCTTCTGGAACCCCTAGTTCCCTGACAATGGAGAGTCGTGAGCTACATAGAGAATCTTCTCCCTAAACTGTGAACGAGACACCAAGAATATGCGTCCTTTGTAGTATATGATGTCAGCCATCACCCTGTAATGCTCATCAGTGTGCGTACCCTCCAAAATCTCACATGCACATCGATCTTTGGAGTACTCTACCAACAACTGTGCTTTCCAATCATGACAAATGCTCACGAGTGAAAGTGTCGCAGGCCTCCTAGATAATGCGTCTGCTACCAAATTGTGTTTGCCTTTAACATACTCAATATCAAAATCGTAGGCCTCGACCTTGCTGACCCACCTTTGTTGCTTGTCACTAAGGCCCTACTTCCCCATAAATTGGTGAATACTATTGTGATCAATCTTCACCTGAAATCTATTGCCCACCAGATACTGCTTGAATTTGGCCAACACATGCATAATGGCCAACATCTCCTTATCGTAAATAGAATACGACCTCTCATGTGGAAGGAGTTTTTGGCTCTCAAAAGCGATGGGGTGACCATCCTTAGATAATATCGCACCAACTCCCTCACCTAATGCATAGCTCTCCAAGGTGAAAGGATGGAGGGTTACAACTAGACAATTGTTGATCACCTCCTTGAGTCGATTGAATGTTGATTGCGCTTTATTTGTCCATGCGAAAGCCCCCTTATTGGTCAAATATGTGAGGGGTGTTGCCAACTATGAGAAGCCATTCACAAACTTCCTATAATAGGTGCATATGCCCACAAAGCGCCTTAAAACAGTCACATTTTGGGGCACTGGCCAATCCCAGATGGCCTTGATCTTCTCCTCATGCATCCTTACTCCATCCTCCCTAATAATATGCCCCAAATAGAGCATCTTTGTTAGCCCAAACTCACACTTGGATAGTTTGGCATAGAATTGTTGCTCCTCTAAACTACGTAACACCACCTCCAAGTGTTGTCAGTGCTCCTCCCAGGTCCTGCTATAAATCTAGATGTCATCGAAGAATACCAACACAAGCTTATGCAACTGCCCGTGGAACACATGGTTCATGCATGTCTAAAAGGTGGCTGGTGCTTTGGTCATCCCAAAGGGCATAACTAGGAACTCAAAATGCCCATAGTGGCATCTGAAGGTCGTCTTGGGGATGTCCTAATCCCTCACTCTGATCTGGTGGTACCTGAACACAAATCTATCTCAAATAAGTACTTGGCTCCTCTAAGCTCATCCATCAACTCATCAATGCATGGAATGGGGTAGGGATTCTTTAGGGTCTTCTTATTTAGAGCTCGATATCCTATGCACATGTGTAACGTCCTATCCTTCTTCTTCACCATAACCACTGATGAAGTGGGTCTTCTTGTTTAGAGCTCGATAATCTATGCACATGTGTAATGTCCCATCCTTCTTCTTCACCAGAACTACTGATGAAGCAAAGGGACTAGAGCTCGGCCTAATGTGCCTAAGCGCCAACAACTACTTAATGGCACGCTCAATCTCCTCCTTGTAAACCTTAGGATGCCTATAAGGAGTGGTGATAATTGCATGTACCCCCAGCTCTAGCTCAATTGTGTGTTCAAATCCTCTATCAAGGGGTTGCCCTGGTGGTATGTCCCCAAACACCACCGGGTACTTGTCCAATATGAGTTATATGTCAGGGTGTGGTGGCTTGGGTTGTGCCCCAACCTCCAAAATCCTTAGCTCCACCAACCATGCTATGCCCCCATGCCTCAAGTCAGCCTCCATCCTATGCACTGAAACTGCCTATGGAGGATATGAATGCATACCCAGAAGAACCATCAACTTGCCATCCAGCCTGGTGAACTCCATCTCCAACTACCTCTAATCAGTAGTGACCTGGTGAAGGGAGCAGAGCCAATGGACACCCATCACCACGTTGGTGTCTGGCACATCCACAACAAAGAAATGATATGTCACTGAGAAGTTCCCCATGGTCACTGTCAAAGCAAGGACATATCAAGTACACTACATAGTCCTATCCCACGACACCAGAACTGAGAACCCCTCAAACTCCTCTATAGTGATACCCCGCCTTTGAACCATTTGTGCATCAATGAAATTATGGGTGGCAACATAGTCTACCAAAATTAAGACATGCTTCCCCTGCACTGTGCCTCTAATCCTCAGGGTCAAAAATTTGGGAACCCCACGTAAAGAAGTCAGAACTCCTCCAAATGGTGTGAAAGGTGCTCCCCCAAGTGGTGGTGGTAGTGGTGGTCCCCTCTTTGCACGAGTCTCGTTGTCACCCCTGCCTATCTCCAACTCCACGTCATCCTTCTGGTCATTATACAAGAAGACCTCAATATAGTGGGCCTTTCCCGCTATGCATCTATGGCCTGGTGCCCAAGGCTCCCGACAAGTGAAGCATAGCTTCCTTCTCCGGAGGTCTCTCCTGGTCTCCTCATCCAACTGTCAATGCCCTGGGCTGCTCGTTGTGGGGGGAAGAGGCTCGTGTCATGCCCCTTTTGTGGGTAGGGAGCCCGCGATGGTATGGGTGCTCTAGAATTAGGGATGCCCCTGCAAATCATTGGCACAAGTCACAACCTCCTACAAAGTAGTGGGTCTGCGAGATTACACCAGTCCACACAATGGCTCAATCAAGCCCTCTATAAATGTGTACACACTCATGGCATCAAAAAAATAAGGCACCATGACTGAGACCCTCAAAAACTTTGATATGTACTACTCTGGGTGGCCAATCTACCTAAGCTGGGACAACTCACTGAAATGAGCCTCCATTTCCCTCCTATCAAAACACTCCACCACTCTCTGTGTAGAGCCCTCATAAGAGGTCACGCTAGCATGCCCTAGTGTGGTCAAGCCATGAAACCACCAACCGTGTTTCTCTCCCTCCAAGTGCAAGGTAGCCATTTTGATTCCTTCCACCTCTATCATCTGATTAAGTTGGAAATAGGTATCCAACTTCTCCACCCAAGCTTGAGTTGTGCACTTGGTAGATCCATCATACGTGGGAAAATATGTCCTCCCAATGGTATGTTACAAATTTGAACTCTGCGTACTAGATCCCCCACTGTACCTGCCCTTCTCATTCTACTTGATCTGGCAATAATCCCTAAAGGACAAGGTTGCTTTGAAATCTTACCCCATGGATTGCCATTACCTGAAATGATATCCCATGAGCATTTGATCTTCAGTCCCACCTTTCTCACTAGGTGTTGAAGGTAGAAAGGAAGGCAACATGGTCCTGGTTGGCCCATTGAAAGATAGTGGGTGAGTGGTTAGTGATGGGTGGTCATACTGTTGTGAGGCCCCTGAAGTCTCTCTAAATAGGAACTCACTATGGATGCTCTCATCCTTATTCTACTACTTGATTTCCTCCAACATCTCATTTTGTCCTTTGGGTAAATTATTTAGGGCCTTCAAGGGGCTATCAAACACTGCTTCCTCCTTACTTTTTGGCTCCCCCATATTTTCCTCTACTACTACCTTCCCACGTGCCTCAGTATCAGGTGTAATCTCCAACTCCCTCTCCCTGCTCCGATACCTCTGTCTTTGGTAAGTAATGTTTTGCCTATCCTCCTCGTTCATAAGAAAGACCCCCCCATGAATAAGCCAAGATCTGAGCTCTGATTCCACTGTAATGTTCCTAATTACGAAAAACAATGATATGTAAAGAAAAATAATACATGCAAGCACCAAATCTAGGAAAATCAGAGAACACCCATGGAAACTCCAAAAATGCCATCCATCTGACCCATTTTATTAAAAATATGTTGGAAAGTACAATGGTATGGAAGGAGTGCACCTGGGATTGCCTCAATGGCAAGCTTGACAAGGCCCAGGTGAGAAAATAGAATGCCCCGATAAGAGAATAAGTTGCTCCAAAGATGTCTTGTGTTGCCCCAAAAACTACATCGTCTGCTAGAAAGATGCTTCTGAAAGGCCCACCTTCGGTGCTCTGAAAATTCTTCAAAATTATCCCCTAGCTCCTCTCAAATAACCCATCAAAACCCAGAAAGGGTTTGGCTTGGTTCTGACCTCCAAAATTTGGCCCCATTTGCCACATCCTCCCTAACTGGTTGAAAAATACGGTCTGTCTGAAATCTCACTGGAAAAGCCTCCCAATAACCCCAAAAATGTTGAGTTTCACCTCCCCTAATATCTCCTCAATGCTCTCGACAAAATATAGCTCCAAAGCACTTCCCCCAATCTCCCACGTGTGCCCAAAAATGGCTACTGCGTAGGGCCTAGGTGAATGAATTTTGTCCTGCCTCCAAACAGCAATTTCCTGCCCTAAAACTCCTCAATTAGCTTGGTCTTCCCCTGGAGCCATTATACAAAATTTCTCCCAACAAACACCACCTAGAAGATAGATGGAATGAGTAGTTCATGGTCCCCTACTGCGTCCTCCTGGAATACGAATTGGTTGAGAGAAAGGTTGTACAATGTGCTTTGAACCCCTTCAATCTCCCCTCCAAATTGACACAAACTTACTTCCCTAGGGTGGCACTTGTAGTCCACCAAAAGAAGGGTGTGCTCTCCCTTTGGAAATCTTTGCACTGAACAACACTGTGACCCAGCTAAGCAGCTCAAGCAACAAGAGAAATGTATGATTGACAAAAGACCCCAAAAAGTTACTAAGCTCCTCCTATTTATTATTTTCAAGTTGCCTTCCCATGTGGATCCCTCCATCAAGTATTTCAACCCCCTTCCTTGGAAAATCGAATTTCCTTCTAAGGTGATGCATATTCCAAGTGGGTGTGGCCCCCACGTCCCACCAACAAAATGATTTCCGACCTCTCTTTTCCTAAGTCCTAGCCCAAATTTATGTGGGTCCCATAGTAAAAAAAATTTCCAAAATTGTGATAATAAACTCAAGGAAAATTATTCTAGGAAGGGGCATTGCAAAAAAGACCAACCAAGCCATACAACAGCTACTAGTTCTAGTCTGCACGATAGATGTATATTGCAGGTTACAATATTTCCCTATTAGATATAGAAAACTCTCTTATTAATTACAAAAAAAAACTGAATTTATAGAGCCTGAATTTTTTAATGGAGATGAAAGTCTACTAGTAGTGTTCTTTAACCAAACACTATGACGAGAAAAGTTCAATTCCCTTGGTTGTTGAAGGTATATATTTGTTTGTTTCTCTTGTTTTAAACTGCTCCAAGCTTAACAAAATGGAGAGTATAAACTAGAAACAAATGAAAACTAGAAAGCCTTCTCCATTGTGCAAATAGATTTATATTTTCAATGATGTAAATCTAAATACTTTGGAAGATCATCTAATGAATAGAAGAAACATATGTTTACCTTTTTTTAATGTATTTCGAGAAGAATATTTTCTTATTTACTAAGTTCTATTGAGATTTTATAGTGTTTTAATGTAGCCACTCTTTAAATTTTAAATATTTTAAACATTTAGAAGGACATTATTTCATTTTGGCATTTTTTTAATAAAGGGTTTATTTAATATACACATGTCAATCGAAATACATTTTTCTTATAATCTTTCATCTTTAAAGGGTTAGATGAATATATTCCCTTCCAATCAAAATTAAGACCAATGCTTCAAATTTGATCATTGTTAGTCAACACAATGGGATAAGCAATTTCCTTGAAGGAGAATGTAAAAAAAAAATTGTATTTAAGATAGAACTGTCTAGTTAATTTGAAAAGGTAAGCTCACATCGGGATGATTTTCACTCTGTCGTTTTCTTGCTTCTTTCATCGACTGGCTTTTCCTTAGGGTTTTCCTTTGAGGGGGTCTAACAACTTAAACCCTAGCCACTGTGATCCCCTCTTCCTCTTTGCAGAATCATGTGGGTTTGATGGTATCCTAGAGGTTGCCGTTTCTCCTTGCTTGATGTTGTTTCCAATGCGTCATTACTCAACATTACCTTGTTTCTCTCAGATGTGGTTTTGTTGTGGGGTTTTCGTGGTTACCGGTGGTGCTCAGTTGCATGTGGGAAGTTGAGGAGGCAGGAAGCCTCCTTGTCACCTTATTTCGTGCCTCTTCCATGTCGTGGTGTTGCGCTTGTCGTTGAATACTTGTGTGATGGTTCCTTCCTGGTTGGTGTCGGGGTTTTGTTGGGCTACTGCTCATCTTTTTTTGGAGGCCCACTCTGAGCTTGTTTTTGTTCGAGCTTTTGGGTGGCCTATGCCTAGATTTTGTATGTAATTTTGTACCCCATGTGTTTTTTGTTTTTGTTTTTATTTTCTGGTCGACCCTTTTGGGGTTTTTGGTGGTCTTGTGTGCCCTATTTCGTGATTGGCCTTTTGACCTTGTTATTTAAAAAAATTTCAACATCATGTGGGATCAAGGTAGATCCCAGAGAATGCACTACTAGTCCATGTGCATAACGTATTTTTTTTTTCAATTTATGAATGAAAATACGGGATCTTTTTCTAAGAAAAAAATGGGATGAATAATTTGAATAATTGATTCTCATTTGTTTAACAAGAACCGATCGTTGGGTGTCGAACACGCAGAAACTTACAGGTATGAAGATGGCTGCAAAGTACGCACACAATTCCTTAGTCGATCGGTTGTAGCAAATCAGATGGAGAGCAACCCTTTGGTTGCTGCAAACGTTCCCATGAATCCTTTGATTAAGTTAATAATGAAATTGTTGATAATTATCGAGCTAATTTGGCAATACCTCAACAAAGCTCTTACATGTATATTTAGTGGCTTCACTCAATGAACCTTTGACATATCACAAGCATTCACGACATACTAAACAATACCCTTAATTTGACTAAATATTGGAAAATACATCTAAAAATCACATTATTTAACCACCTACCAATAAGAAACCAATACACCTTCCCAATTTAATAAATCCCTACTTTCACTATATATTGTAGGTATCCATTTTTTCATTAACATTTTTCTTACCCCTTTATATTTTTTCATTAACTTTGAGCTCCATTTCTTATACCTTCTAATATAAAAACTCTTTACCCCATATTATATGCTCAATATATTATGCCATTTTTTCTTCAATACATATCCCCCAATATGAATCCACGTGGTATGGTATTGCTCCCCTAGTGAAGCCCCCATGGTAGAACATGTGCAACTTTTCTTAAGTGGAATCATTATTTTTTTTGTAAATATCATTAAAGGTGAACTTTTTCTTTAGAGTTTCTTTCATTGTCTTTTTTTAATAGGGCTACGCAACAACAATTGATTATGAAAACAAGATCATGCTTTTTGGGAAGCTTGAGCTTTTCCTAAAAAGATGGTTACTAAAATTCAACCCATAAGCATGACTACTTTTATAACTTAAGTTTGGTTGTGATTGCCCAAATTTCCCAATTCATTTGTAGAATAGTTATGCAAAAATTAGTCATTTTTAAAAATTGACCCTAGTCACGGTGAAAAGGTATCATTGTCTCAATGGAATGTGTGGAGGTCATTTTGAGTGGAGGTTTTCTAGGTTTTGTATCCTAATACCCCACTGATTGATGTGTTTAATCCTCCTTTGAGGGTATTGATATTTATATGGATTTAGTATCTCCCTCTTTTATTTAGTAGTTACAACAAATATCTCCTAGTTAGAATAAAAGATCACCATTCAATCGTGGAAAGAGAAACAATGTTTGGAGGTTTTCTAGGTTGTGTATCTTGATACAACAAAGGCCATTGATGATCCTAGTACTTGGAAGATGAGAATGAAATGTACCTTTATAAGATTTGTTATCAAACAACTTATTTGAAGAATTCTTGTCCATAATGTTTGGTATCTCTAGAGTTTGGGGTGATGCACGATTTAATGGAGAATAAACCTCCTGATAAGGAATGTAGATTCATTGTAAGATACCCCATTGACCTGTGTTTTGAATCCTCCTTTGAGGGTCTTAATATTGATATGGATTTAGTATCTCCCTCTGATATGTAGGTAGTTACAATTAATATCCCTAGCTAGGATAAAGAGGCATCATTAATCCAACAATTCAATTATGGAAATGAGAAACAATGTTTTCATTCAATTTAACATGTACAAGGAATCTATAGATAATAACTACTACATAAATAATAGATTTATTAATGGATTTTAGAGAGAATCCAAAAAGAAGAATGGGAGAAAAAAGGAAAATGTGTTGTTTCTTCATGGTCATAGTTGAATCATTCATCATCACAACAATTATTTAGTGAAGTTGTAAAATTAATCTAGATTGGACATTGATCTTATATTGGTTATTATGAGCTTATAGGGAAGGATTACAACAAAATTATTATCAATCCTATGGTCTAAAATGCTTCATGCCTATCGAGAGAGAGAGAGAGAGATCCCATTTGTACTAATTTATTTACTGGAATGTAGAATATAAAATTTTGTTTATAAATAATTCTACGTACTCGGTAAAAGGAGTAAGTTAATAAGTTGACAAACTCAACCTTTATGGCAAGTCTATTTTTTAGTCATAACATTTTGCATTAATTGATTCATTTTTTCAAATTTTAATGATCTGGGTCATCTTAAAATGTGTTGGAAACCTTTGTGGGCAAAGTACGATGATAAACTTTTCCATTAATTGGGTAGAACTATGACTCAAAACAAATTTCTGATCAATTTTGGGAGAAAATTTCCATCAAAAGAGGGGGTGAGAGTGTGCACTTATTAACTTCATCACTTCATAAAATTATAATGACATATTTGTTCTTTACATACAAATTTCAAATTTTAGGCTTCCATATGGTACATCAAATCAATTCTTGTACTTTGGATATTTCTTATGAAAAGTTTGATTCATGTTTATTTCATCAACATGGATGCCAAAAAAACTAAATGCATAGTTTAATTAATTATCTCATATGTTCTATTATCTCATTAGATAAAAAACACCATGAATTTGGTTTTGTTTTTATGTTAAGTTTTAACTTTCACACCCTAAAATTTGTACTACAATTTTCCATTTTGGAAGACTAAAATAGCAATTTGTCTATCAAAAATTTATGGACATGTGGGGTTGGCTACGAGTTGTCTACTCCAAAACTTCACTGCCAATAGACAATGCACGATGAAGTTATGGCCAAAATATTTCTACATCCATTCTTTTTTAAGTAATAAACAAATGAATATGAAGTTGTTTTTTGGTGGGAGCTTATTTATATGTGCTAGCTCACCAAAATCCACTTTTTTTCTTCATTCGACTTCATATGCCCCATTTTTACAAAAATTATGAAATTAGCTTTTAAACTTGTCTGCTTTTTCAACAACATGTATGCTTCCATAGCAAGCTATATTTTGGAATTTTATGTGGTAGACATGAGTCTTGGAGACTTATGTAGTTCATGGTTCAAAGGATACTTATGTAGTAGGCAAACATC
The DNA here is from genome assembly GCA_000404065.3 of Pinus taeda. NCBI lineage: Eukaryota > Viridiplantae > Streptophyta > Pinopsida > Pinales > Pinaceae > Pinus > Pinus taeda. Next base: position 343,608 of record APFE030218599.1, on the reverse strand, counting down.
TTTTGCAACAAGGTAAGTTTCAAGTATTCTTTGTCATCTCAAATTTTAGGCCTTTTACAACGACTAGTTTGAAAATTAACTCCACTTCTTAACTTCGCCATTAAGCTTGCAACTAAACCTATAATAAGGTTTAATGAACCATTTCAGTTTTTAGGATCGTCTTTTATATCACAGTTCCTCAATGGGAGGCTTCTAGTCTCTAAAAGATTATTAGCAAAGGAGATGGAAGCACAAGGCCTCCACTCGTCTCCTAAATGTTGATGTTTATAGCACTGAACAAGAACTTATCAGCACGTCTGTGTCTAGACATGTGGAAGTACTCCAAGGCCTTCAACCTTAGCAAATTCACTTTAATTAAAGGACTAATTAAAGTGAAGTGTGTTTTTAAAAAAATGAGCTTCATCCAATGAAATGCAAAGGTTATTTGCATTATTGAATTAGATGAATCTTAGCCATTGATCTCAAGTGAAGTGAGATTCATTCTCAATTTCCAATCACTTTGGAGATTAGAGTTGTGGATTCGGTCAACAACTCAAGCTTATAAAGCTAGGGGAATGAGGAAGACACAACAATGAGTAGAAGCCATAGTGAGATAATGAGGATCTCCATCATTGGGTACAAAAGGATTTTCATATGTGTGCAATGTCAAGGATGTAATTTGTAAGAGTATTTTTCCACATCAAGGATCATTTCTACTAGAGGTAAACTGTAGATTTACAACAGTGGCATAGCCATACAACAGAAACAATAGGTCCAAGCCACACATATAGGTCCTAGGAGTGCTCACAAGGTATCGTGTGGCCTCACATATGCCACGAGTAAGAAACACAGGTCACATGAGCACAAACAAGAGGAGAGACAATGCATGCAGGTCGCATGTGTGGGCCTTATAACCCCACATGTGCAGTTGTATGGATATTGTACCATGCCAACATGGTAAGGGGGTTGATATAGGAAATTTTTTAGAGTTGTACAACTCATACATGTGCCCAATTTTTTTTTGGTAATTACAGTAGATTGTATATTTTTCTCTGTGGACCATTTTCCCAATAAGGGAGCCTTTTGTATGCTAGGGATTTAATTAATTAATAACAAATATTTGAAGGGAATAAATCTTTGTGTGTGCAAGTGTGAAATTTGTGTTTATTTCCTTCCAATGATTTTATTTTTATTTACTACTTAAAATCCCAACAATGCATTTTATTTAGTAATTTGTAATTTAATTTAATTAACTACAAGGAAATTACTAGGAAATAATTTGTTAGTTAGTGGGATTAAGTAAAATTAACATGGTATTAGAGCTTACACTTTGAGAGGTAGGATGATTTTTTGGTTTTGCATAGATCAACCAACAACAATTTGGTGGAGGTCACTCTTTAGAGGGAGACATGGAGGCTATACTAGTCAATTGTTTAGAAAAATTTTGAATTTTTGTGGGTGGTTTAAAGGCCCAAACATAGATCCACATACAAATGTAGTAGATCTATTGGATCTGCAAAGAGATTTTAGAAAATCTATAAACCAAAAATATTTTTTTTTTCTTGTGAGTGCTAAAAAGACTTAGCTCATGGCATATATTATCAAATGTAGGAATGGAAATAGCTAGTCTTAGATTTGAAGTTTGGTTGGATGAAGCATCTAACTTCATGTTCTGGAAGGTGTAGGTGATGGTTCTTTTAAAAGATCATGACCTGTGGGAGATTATAGATAATATTTTTCCTATATCGACAAATGCAACACTCAAGGTGGCTCATGAGAAGGACATTGGAGCCCATTGAGTGATCATGGATTCTGTAAAGAATCATTTAATCTTGCACTCGGTAGAGAAGCATATGAATAGAGATATGTTTAAGGCTCTAGTGGACCTATTCCAGAGTGATACATGAACATGAAAATGATCTTGAGGAACAAGCTCAGATCCATCTAACTGTTTGCTTTTGATTATGTTAATAGCTACTTTATGAGGATCACACGGATAAAGGATTAGCTTGTAGCCATTGGGGAGAAAGTGAATGAGACAAAAATTGTTTATGTGGCATTAAATGGGTTCACCAAGCCATGGGAACCATTTTTCAAGGGAATATATGCTTGAGATAAACTTCCCAAATGGGAGAGACTTTGGGACAATTTCATCTAGGAAGAGGCTCGAAAAATAGTCTAACGAGATGGAGAGGAGTACTTGGCTCTAGTAAATCATACTAAGAAGGGAAGAGGGAAGGTTTCCAAGGTATCAAGAGGAAGTTGACAATCTTGTACAACTCTTAACAAAATTTGGCGACATAGAGAAAGAATTGGTCCATCTTCAATTCTACTAAGGTTATGATACATGGCCAGGATCTGCCTATGTTCCTTTTGGAAAAGGCATGTAACATGATAATATATGTGTAGAAAAAGAGTCCTCATAGGATATTAGGGGACAAGATTCCAAAAATATTTCACTAGGGTGAAGCCAGAGATACGTTACTTGAGGATCTTTGGTTGTCCAATATATATCTATTTGTCTATCGAGAAGAGGATGAAGTTAGAGACTTTTGGAGAGAAGGATACATTTGTGGGTTAAAATGAGACTTTAAAGGCTTACAAAATCTTCAATATAATGCAGAGGAAGACAATTGTTAGCATAGATGTGAATTTTGAGGAGAACTTGGCATTTAGGAAGTCTCATGAGCCAATAGCAGTGATAGAGTAAAAGGAGTAGGAGGCTTCAAATGGTGAAAATATTTGGAGGCTTCTAGTTCAAGGAGTCATCCTTTAAGTGGGGAGAAGGATTTAATAGCTCCTTCCAATTTTGTTAGGAGTCTTAGGTGGTTTATGTGTACATTGAAAGATGCTTAGGAGCATGCTAAGTATCCTAAGGCACATTTAGGGAGATCACGCCTTAAATAAATTTCTAAACTACATGGCACTAATGAGTAACATCATTGATAACACAACATACTAGGAGGTTTGGAGGAATTCCATGGTGAAGGATGATGCATGGGAAATTGTGTCAGGACGAGAGGGAAATCTAGTTCTACGTGACTCTTCAGGAAGTTCCTTCCTTGCTAAGAGGGGGTGTTGATGTTTATAACATTGACAATAACTTCCATATGGGTATAGGCGTCTATACATGTGAAAGTCATCCAAGACATTCAAACTTAGAAAATTCACTTTAATTAAAGGATTAATTAAAATGAAGTTTTTTTATAAAAAAAAAAAAGTGAATTTAATCTAATGAAATGTTAAGGTTATTTTCATTAGTGAATTAGATGAATCCTATCCATTAATCTCAAGTGAACTAATATTTAATCTAGATCATCAATCGCTTTGGAGATTATGGTTGTGGATTCTGTCAACAACTCAAGCTTATAAATTCAAGGCTAGGCAAAGGAGAAAGACACAACAATGAGAAAAAGACATAGTGAGATAGTGAGGATCTCAGTGATTAGGTGAAGAAGGATTTCATCCAAGTGTGCAAAGTCAAGGAAATTTACAAGAGTGATTCTATGATAGAAGGTCATTCACAATAGATTTTGTAATGTATATTTATAGAAGCAATGTAGTTGTATAGTGGAAATAGTAGGGCCGAGATGCACATGTAGTTTCTAAGAGTGCATAAAAGGTACTACACAACTTCACATGTGCCATGGGTAACATGCACATGTCACATGGTTGTGAACATGAGGAGAGATAATGCACATAGTACATATGTGTGGGCCTTATAGCCACACGTGTGTGGCTGTAGGACTATTGTAACAAACCAACATGGTAAGGGGGTCGATCCAAGAAGATTTAGACGGTCATATAGCTCATACAGTTGCCCATGAATTTTCTATAATCATTCTAGCGTGTATTTTTCCTATGTGGGCCATTTTCCCTGTAAGGGAGCCCTTATATGTTGAGAATTTAATTAATGAACAACATATTTTAAGGGAAAAAATTTCTTGTGTGTGCTTGTGCGAAATTGGTGTCTATTTAGTTTCATTGATTTTTTTTTTTTACTAGTTAAAATCCAAAAATTGCATTTTATTTAGTAATTTGCAATTTTATTTAATTAACTACAATGAGATTAGTAGGAAATAATTTTTTGATTGCTTGGTTTAAGGAAATTTGACACTTAGGTCTACTAGTTCATTAGATATGAAAAATGTCTACTTCTTGCTTCTCTTACTCAATGTTTTTGTCCTGGCCAATGTGTTTTTTTGCACTTGTATTGCTATTAAAATATGTATTATTCCTCTTTTTTTATGTGCTATAGTGAGGTAGGTCTTAAAATCTTCAACTAAGTGATAGTTGACCTCATTCTTGTCGAAAGTTGCATCCCTATCCCATAAGTATGTGTTAACAAACATTAGTTCACATGCATCTAATAGATTCGCTACACATTCCACTTTACCAACATAGTTAGCATTTAAGAAAAACCTGATTTTACATCTCATGGTAACTATAATGGTAGATTTATATTGGATTCAACCTTGTGAACATGGTTTTGCTAGATCACAAGCTTTGAGACAGTACTCATCTACTAAGGTTTTAGAATATAAATTACATTGTGAACCACTATCAAATAAATCACTTAGCTTATGGTTATTTGCTTGAACTTTAATTTGGAATAATGTGTTTCTGACTCCACTATCACTTGGTTGTTGCAATGTGGTGCAAACCATGGTTTCATCTGCATTGGAGGTGCTTTGTACACTGGTTTCTCTCATCTTGGGAGTTGTCATTGCTCCCCTCATAGATTTGTGCGATTATAATGCAACTCTAAATGAAGCTTCTCACACTTCTCATTTGGTTGCCCATTCATATCACAACTTTTGCAATGCATATTAGGATATTTCCCCTTTTACGTTGTGGTTGTAATATTGTTTTCCTTTAATCTTGCAAGTATCTTCTTGACCCTTTTTTTTATTGCCCATTTATGAAGTCCAACTCAATTTATAGATATTTCTTGCTTGTTTCATTTGAACTTTTCATACTCCCTCCAAATATGGATCTATAGGCCTCTAAGGTACTTCATTAATAGCCCATGTTGTTCTAAAGAGATACCCATCCTGATGACTTGCTCTTGAAATTTAGACATGTAGTCTTGTTCACTTTATCCTTTTTCTTGTAGAATGTATTTCACGCATTGTTCCTCTTCCTAACCCATGGGATAGAATTGTGATTTCAATAGTTCCTTGAAATCCTCACATTTTGTAACCATGGGCTTTTTCCTAGCTTTAAGACATCTACATAGCTCTCTCACCATAATAGAACATGTCTAAACATTTTCAAATGGTAAAAAAAAATATACTGTGATTCTTTATCTAATAAATACAAAAATAAAATTTTCATTGCTTCAACCATCTATTCAACTTCTTGGTGTTGACTATCATAAGTTGGTATTTCAAGTTTTTCTTTACCTTAAATAGAATATTGGAAGATGAAGGAAAATAGTTATTATTACATGAGTCTCTAGGGTGCTCACCTTTGGAATCTTTTGGGTTAATTTTTTCTTCTTCTTGCTAGTCTTTATTGGGTATCCTTCATTACCAACATTTGTGTTACCATCTCAACCAATGCAGTAATGTTTTTTTCTAGCCGAGTAAACATGACTTCTAAATCTTCCCTATCATTTTTGGTCTTTTCCTCTCTAAACCTTGCAACAATGACTTTCCACTTTCTCAATAGTTATTGTGATCTCTACCATATAGGTTGTTCGCTAGATGCGTTTTCTACTTGACTCCAATACTAATATTGTCTATAAATGATAGGTTGATAACCTATCTATTTCACCAACACAAATGCTAGAATTCTAAATGTAGAAATTAATTAATCAAGTCCTTTGTTTGGTTATATCCCTATGTAAAGATTAGGCCATAAAATTATTCACATAATATAATACAATGTATAAAATATAGTGTGGAAGAATCAACCACACTAATAGGAATAACTTAACGATTGAAACTAATCTAACTAGATTTAAATCAATTCTAATTCTACACTAACCAATATTGAATCTCATTCATAATGAAAATTCAATGCATAACTTAAAAATAAAAGTATCATAGAAAATGCAATTAAAATAATTCAATCTGGGAAAACCAACAATGACACGGTTTTTTATTGGCTTTAAATTATTTTTATGTGTACATATACATTATAATGAGACTAATGGGAAAATTCAAGATTTGTTGATGATTGTGATGGATTTATTTACGACATTTTGTAGGAATACTAATCATATAAAATTCTTGCGTCTTCCTTGACAGTGTATTCATCCTTTACATTGTGTCTTCTTTATTTCACTGACATGAAATCAATACACACTATAACAACCAAAACTGGCTCACGAATTAATTATCCAAAATATTCAGAAAATAAAGATATCCCTTGAAAATAAATAATTGGTATATATGTATGTATGTATGTATCAGAAAATATGGTCTGATATGATATGATGATAATACAAATGAAGGCCCCTTTATAATATGAGGTGGGAGTGCACTCTCATAATAAGTCACATATTTTCCTTGAGACATGTCCTTTCATGTGTCTCTTCATTAATTATGAATTATTATTTATATATATTTATGTTGTTTATGCTTATAACACGCAAAAAATGCCATCTTCTCTCATGAATTGCTCTACAACCTCCTCTTCTTCATTCTTGGCATGTCTTTTTATTTCCACCAAATTTTTAGTTCCTCTTTCTCTTGGAAGGCCAAGAAGCCAGGACATAGTGATGGTTTATTTTTCTCCGTAGTTCCCTACAACTTGGGTTGTATCTTGCCATTTTAGAAGACTAAATAAAAGTATTTTTGTTGAATTTTTATGGACATGTGGGGTTCATTGCTAGTTTTCCACTCCCAATTTTTTTTACCAATGGATGCTAAACAATCAAGTTATAGATAAAATATTTTTACAACCATTTCACATATTTTAGGGGTAAAAATAGGAATCTAATACCGATTTTTGGTAGACAAGTGTTCATATGTGCTAATACGTCAAAATTTCATTTACATCCAACTTCTTATGCCCTCATTATGCCACCATTACAAAACACCTTGTGTTTTCGGATTTTGTGCTTTAGACTCGAGCCTTGGAGACTCATGTAACCAATAGTTTAGGTGACACCTTCATAGCAAGTCAACTTCATTTGTAGTGAGCTAACTTTCTAGTGTTCCTTACCAACTCAAGTTTTAAGTTTCCTACAACAACTTGTTTGAAAATTAAATCCACTTTTTATCTTTGCCATTAAACTTGTAATATGATCCTCTTCTACTGTCATTTAATAAATCATTTTGGTTTTCATGATCCTCTTTTGGAATAAATTCCTTTTACTTTTGACATTTTAAATTTGTTTTTCCAAATAGAAGGCTTACCTTATGCATTTGTTACAATAACTTGTATGATAGTTTCAAGCTTCTTCTCCTTTGTTTGTTGCATTACGTACTTGCACACTAAAACCCATATCAAAAGCCATATAAGACAATAGAGTGTTGCATTCCATGAAGACCAAAAAGGGGCGACATTATAATGTTGGTCTAGAATTAAATGCTTTCAAGAAATGGGTTGTTAAAGAAGAATTTAACATGCAACCTAACCATACTTTTGTAAAAAAAATTACATTGTTATCAAGCATTGGCGATCACAATATCATTCTCTTTTTGTTGTTCGTTGTAAGAAATAGGTTGTTAAAGAAGAATTTAGCATGCAACATAACCATACTCTTATAAAAATTTTACATTGTTATCAAGCACTGGTGATCATAATATCATTCTCTTTTTGTTGTTGCTCGTCTGAATTTGTTATTGCTGTATCCTTCCTTACTTGATTTTATCATAGATTTAGTTTTGGCATTTTCTAGGAGTTGCATTTGCACTCCCACATTGCAATCATACAATATTTTTGCTTTAGTCCCATTAACCTACTTTTGTGGTCATTCATTGGACACTAATACAATTATCTTATCTTTTAATCCTTGATTGTTATATGCAGGTTTTTTTACTCATTGTTTTTAAAAGTTTATTACATTGCATATATCCTTTAGTCCCATTAACCTACTTTTGTGGCCATTCATTGGACATTAATAAAACTATCTTATCTTATCTTTTAATTCTTGATGGTTATATGCATGCTTTTGTAGTCATTGTTTTTAAAAGTTTATTTTTACAATGTTAGTTGAAATCACACTTTCTCCATACAAATTACTTATTTTATTTTAAAAAAAATTCTTTTGTAAAATTTGAAAGCATACATTTTCATTTTCCAATAAACTAGTTCATTAAATTGATGAAATAATTTATAAAAAACATTATTAACACAAAACTAATAAAATGCTCAACCACATTTACGGCGAATCCAATAAAAAACTATAATTCGATCCACTAGCATAATGAACTGAAGGCTTCGTGTTAGGGCATGTTAAATGAATGAAAGGGTTGAATCATTTACCACCACCCTAATAACAACTTATAATTTGATCATTTACCACCACCCTAATAGGAACTCAGCCAACTAGTGCCAAATATGTTTTTGAAGTATTTTTCTCTCTAAAGGCTCTTCATAAAGAGGGTTAATCTAAACTAGTATATATTTTTGAAACCCTAACCCCTGTCATTTTGGTTGTGATAAAAGGTACCATTTTTCCAAATGGAAGCCTTCCCTTTCCCTTTTACTAGTCCAGAGGAAGTTAAACATGCATTGACGAATCTTCCTAATAGTAGATTTTGGGATGTTAGAGAGGGATAACCAATACACTAGAATACTTCCAACACCAACTTTACTAAAATAATTCTACCTCCCAAAGATAGCCATCTGTAACACCAATTACCAATTTTGATTTCTATCTTCTTAATTAACCAAGACCAATCTTCCAAGTGGTAGAAATTCAATTTCAAGTGAAAACACAAATATGTGAAACCTTTCTTGAGATATTCCACCTTAATGGGAAAGAGAGAATTAATGGAGGCTATGGTCTTAGTTGAAGTTATGTTATGAAGGAAAGAAGATTTTTGGTCGTTGATCACCACACCATATGCAAGACAAAAATTGATAAATATTCTATGAAATATGTCCTATTCAACAAACCTACCTTCCCCAAAAAGTAGACAAGTAATATACAAAGACCTAGATACCCTAACCCCTTTTATAAGTCCATCATTTTTTACTTAAGTAATAATTATACTCATATCTTTTACGACAAGGAGGAATAATAGAGGAGATAGGGGGAACCCTTGCCTCAAGCCCCTAGAATTGTTGAAGAAAGCAGTTAGCTAACCATTAAAAAACACTGAAAAAAATTGCAGATTTTACACAACCCATAATTCAATATGTGACCCTCAAGGCAAGACCAATGTGGAGAAGTAACAACTTGAGAAAGTCCTAATTTACTTTGTCATGTGCTTTAATTAGATCCATTTTTAATATCACAACATCAAGTTGTTTAGTCTTTGATGGTGTGGGGGATTCTTGAGCCACATTTATAACATCATGAATCTAGCATCTAGGGAGGAACCCAAATTGTTCCAGCAACAATATTTCAAATAGTTTGTTTTTTAATTTGTTTAAGATGATTTTGACAATAGCTTTATAAACTAGATTGCATAAGGAATTCGATCCGAAATCACTGAAATAAGGTCATAATTTGATCTACTCACATAGTGAATCGAAGTATTTGCGTTAGGGCATGTCAAATTAATGAAGGGGTTGAGTCGCTTGAAATAAAAGAGAGGGCTATTTCATATGAAACAATTGTAATATGAAGCATTGTTACTTAGTACCTGCCTCTTATGCAAAATGTAATTAACTAATACATTTAATTTTTTCCCAATCTGGTAGAGGTTTGTTAGAATCACATGTTTGAGTTGTGAATCTACACAATCTTAGTGCCCGATAATTTTAAACAACAAAAAATCAAGATTTGGTAAAAATTCATATGACCAAAAATTCAAAAAAAAGAAAGATCTCAAAATGTATAATAATTAAATTTAGTCATATTCTAATGGGTTTTACATAATGGTAAAGTATGACTAGATTTTAGAAAAAGGAAAAACTCAAATTGTATAATAGTTAGATTGAGCCATATCTTGATTGTCAAGGCACTAAATGATTAACTTTCAAAAATATTGTTTTTAACCATTTTAAAACCCCTTTGTAACTATTTTTACAATTGAAATCATTATCCCACGATTAGGGTGAGAGATGGACGAAGGGCACCGTGGGATTCATGCCATGGCCAGGAGAGTAATGATATGGAATTATAGGTGTCCGGATGATGATCCTCACACATACCTCCCCATGTGGAAGGTGGTAAGGTTGTTTAATTGAGTTAATTTTTGGCACTCACATTGATGCAAATGCATGATCTTTGGGTTTTATGTGGCTAGCCTAGGCCAACATGGTCAAATTGGCATAAGCTCTATAAACTCCTTCAGCCAGGGTCTTATCGCCTGGGCAACAACGTAGGAGGCATCCCAGGCCGAGAACCTAGTCACAGTGGCCACAATCTCTCCTCTTGATGTTGTAGTCGCAGGTATGTTTAAACCTTTTTCTTGTGAATGCCTTGCTCCATGTGTTTTGTTGGTCTTTCACAATGTTGTTGAGGATTGTCTATGGGGTGTTCTTTTGGTTTAGTATTGAACCCTTTTGTGAGTTATGTGGTGCAAGGACTAGTAATTTCATTGGACTAATTAGGTGTTTTAAGCTCTTAATTAGAACGATCTCTATTTATTTTAGAAACTTGGCACCTTGGGTGCGCACGCAACTTGGGAATTTGCTCTCAATCACAATTTTTATCTCTTGCATGGGGTCTTTTTAGAAAAACCCTCTATTTGGTATGATATGGGGAAATTTTGTGAAGGTATGTGTGGATTTGGATACGATCTCCTGTTTATGGAGTTATTATGACCTTCAGGATGATGTTGGTGGTTCATCTCATCGAACTCATATAATTGGGGAATGTTTATTTTCCTATTGTATTTTACTGTCTAGCTCCTACAGGGCCGTAACTTCACCAAGTTCGTTGGGAGCCTTCACTGGTTTGTCTTCCAGTTAGCTGGCATCCAACCTGGTTGAGGTCTTTGGTGGTGGTGATCTTTGTGGTCGAGAATTTGTGTCAATTTCATCCTTGTGACTTATAGCATTATCTGATGGCTCAGCCTTCCTCAAATAGAGGGAGTAATGCAAGGGGTGGTCGAGGTCATGGTAGACGCCAATCTCAACCTTGCTCGACTAGAAACCCAGGACGTAGAAATAATAATGACTTAATCTTTGAGGCGGTCCTGTCTTATCAGACAAATACTCACCCCTAGATCCCCTGGCTTATCTCATGGTGGGAGAATGAATTGAATAATAAGTAGAGGCTAATGACCTGGAGCTTGATGAATGGCAGGACCTCGACCCAGATCTGCGCCATTCCAGAGGCTAATACACCTAGTTTGAGCAGACCCTTTATCTCTATTAGATGATGAAAAACCTCTTGGAAAGCTTTGACCATCTCCACTGTTGGAACTTTGAAGTCAGTTATACATATTCAGGAAATCCACAGGGAATTCCAACTCATTCAACGCCAGACTCAACAACAAATTGCTTGTCTAAGTCGCATTGAGAAGCATAACCCCTGCCTTCCACAAACTGAATTGTCGGGCTCCAGTGCCAAATACTTGATGCAAACAGAATCTTTTGATGAGTAACAATTCGATTAACATAGTTTGGATATTTAAATTTTGCTATGTATAAATGAATGATATGCAATCCTTGTTTTTATGTTATAGTCATATAGTAAATATGAGACTCAAAGATAATCAAGTTTATATAGCCTTGCTAAACATTCTCAGACTTTTTAAATTTTGGATGACCTATAATGTTGTTAGATGACCAACAGATCTGGTTTCCTAATGGGCAAGTTGAGGCCATTTGATCATGAATAACGTTTATGTAAAACCTACCTGTTTTTAAAATGGAATAGAAAAGAATTACCAAACTTACAATTTTATTTTATTATTTATTTATTTATTATTTATTTTAATTATTATATATTTTTTTCAATTTCAAAATATATAAGATATTTGTATTTTGAGATATTTTTTTTGCAATAACCCATATAATAATGTCAATATAAAATTATGTCAACTAGATACTCTTTAATTGAACTTTCATATAACTTTTATCTTATAAGTTTCCTCACTAACCTTTTTTTATTTTTTTAATTTTATACATTGTTTAATGTCCACTTAAATTTCTATATTTAAAATTATCTTTACCCTATATAAAATATTGATTTAGGAACTTATTATTATTTTGGAAACTAACTGAATATTATATATATATTATAAGAGTTAGAAATGTGAAATTAAAATCCATATAAATTTATTACAACAACTTAAAAAAATACAATTTTAAAAAACTAATTTTTTCAATATTTAATACATTTAAATTAAATAATTTTATACTTAAAAATATTAATAATGTAGACTCACCCCAATAATAATAAAATTATTAAGAAAAATTAACCTCAATTCACCCTAAATCGACCTATAAATTAAGTTATAGCAAATATAAAAATATTATTTCAAATATTAAATAATTACCAACATTATTCTTTACTCTATATATTTTTGTGTATAGTAAAATGAAAGAAAAACATTCTAATAAAATTATATTTAAACCCAAATTCATTTCTATTCTCAAGTTATTTAAAATCATATACACAACTTAAAACACACTTATAAATTTAATAAAAAAATTAGGTTTGCCTTCACACAAGATATGAAGGCATAAAGGGAGCATTACCTCGCAATAGTGAAGTCATAAAGCCAGCAATCATTACACCTTTTTCTTTATGGTAGAGGTTTCCAATCACATCACAATAATGAAAGGAGTTATGAACATGAGGAAATGGGTCTTTATTTTTATCCCACATGATGGTAATGCTACTCCATTTTGTTTTATGTTTTTTGGTTTAGGAATTACAAAAGTGTAATGATATTGAGTTTCTAATCCTTTTAGATTTAATTTAATTTCGAAACTATTAAAAGTCAAGAGATTACATTTGTTTTTATTCTAAAATATTTTAATTTAAAGATATTTAATTTATTTGAGCTAAGATGGATCTAGGTTGGTTTAATAATTATAATAATAATAATTATTTATTTTATTTTTGCATAATTTGATTTGTAGTTTATCTTTATTTTTATTGTTATAATAATTTGAGTGACTCAAAATGTTTACCTAACATCATATAATATAATTAATCTTACATCATCTTTTCCATACTGGTTTAGAGAGCGCCTCTCTGCACAAAAAGTGTCCAGAGTGGACAAAAAGACCACAACTTATGGACCCAACAAAAGAAAAGTGACCAAAAGCAAAGTCATGTGCTTAAACTGAACCCTCAATAATATCACACTCTTGATTTTATGTGGCATAGATCTCATGCCACAAAAATGATAAGTAATATATTTTTTTAAAAATTCATAAATAAATATTTATCAATGGATTCTCAATTGGAATAGTAAGATTGTAATTAATGTGTCAGTCAATCCAATAAGACTTGCATTAAAATCATGGATAATAGATCGGGTAGCATTAATTATATATATATATATATATATATATATATATATATATATATATATAATGGCACTTTAATTATTATTATTATTATTATTATTTTAAAATTAAATATTTACACTAATAATTCCAATTAAAACCATATCATAATTGTCATTTCATTACTGGCTTACTAGAAAATTAGAAATAATGAATTTTATAAAATACAAAATATATTTTTATTTTTTACTAAATTAGAATTAACATAATAATTTTTAAAGAACTTTAGAAAATTTTATTACAAAACAAAAATATTGAAAATCATACAATTTTGACTAGTAACCAATTACAATATGAATGAATGAAAGAGTGATTTTTTAATGTTCACGAGACTAAAAATAGTATATGGGACCACCAACCTCCCTACTTTTCACCTTTCGTAATTCAATCTTCTTCTTATTCAAGTTGATGATGAGTTGACCCATCCTTCTAATATTCCCCTCGATGAAAAGACAATGCCAAGAGACCAATGCTAACATATTGCCATAATTGTCCCTTATTTCTCGAAAAGCATCACATTCCAAAATGAAAAGTTTTTCTGATTCCACTGCCCCAGAAGTGCAAAAAGTACACATCAGTGCTTCCCAAGTTTCTTTAGGTCTTTTTCATCGTTTTGTTTCACACTGAAGTTGATGTAAGTTAGTTCTTAATTGAGTAATAAGAATCTTTGCTCCCCAAGAAATGTTAGCTCCAATGTACTCTTTTTGTTGGAGATCACAAGTGAAGTTGAATTCCCCAACATAGTACTTCTTCTTTCTACCAACTCTTTTCTCCATATACGCTTACAAAACTTCTTTATAACAAGATTCTTTAACTCCTTGCGATTTGTGGGACATACATTAAGGTATATATTCCATTTCTACATCCATTTGTTATGTTGTCTCATCCATGCTGTCTTTCTTTCACTCATGCCTTCATTGAAGATAACTTTAGGCCATCTACCTACTCCCATTTGCTCAATTATTTTTAGATATCTTATGAGACACATAAATCATAGCAATTGCTTTTATGAGAGCTACTCTTATTTCCTCAACATTATCTCATAAGGAACCAAACTTCTTATTTTGAACTTGCTCATGATTAAGCACTTTTGGATTTTCTTAATTTGTTTCCATTTTGAGACGAGGGTGCTACTAGTCCACAATTCACAACCATACATCATCATTGGACAAACTAGGAGCCCAAAAGACACTTTAATCGTTTTTAAATCCCATAGCTATGCCTTTCTACATCTATTTTGAAGAGCATATAATGCTTTCCACCCTCTTAAAATTCTCTTCTTTTTGCAGTCCTCCCAATTAAGCTTGTTGTTAAAATCAATCCCGAGGTACTTGTACTCATTTACTTCTTCAAGAATGTTTCCTTCAAAGAAGAACATATGCTGGCTCTGCTTCCTTTTATTAGAGGAAATCATTACTTTGGTCTTGTTGGTGTTGACTTGCATCCTCACCGCTTTAAAAAAGTGCTCGAGGGCATATAGGTGCATCTGCAATCCATAAGCCGATTTAGCAATCAATACAAGGTCATCAACATATAAAATAAACTTTATCACAAAATCCCCCAACAAAACACCATTTTTACCTTGTAGATTTAACCATTCTTCCACTGTATTAATATATAAACAAAAAAGATTAGGGAATAAAGGGCAACCTTGCTTAACTCCAATGTCATTTTTAAAGCTTTCCGAAATGTCTGTGAAGGCCTAATTTTGACTTTCACATCTTCATAAAACCTATGAACAATTACTCTATAATGCAAAAGAATTTCAAGTTCTTCCATTCTATACCACAATTTATCTTTAGCACTGTGTCAATACCATTTTGAAGTCAACTAAGCAACAAAATACTTCTTTGTCTCCCCAAACCTTTTCACTTATGTGTCTCAACTTGATGCCATGATTCTATGTAAAATACTTAGATCTAAAATTCACTTACCCTTTTTCCGTTGTTAATTCTATTTCCTACCATACTGCGAAAATACCAAAACTTTGCAAACTAAGCAAGTACAACGAGTTGCGAGCTTCATTATATATGTTGTCTTAGAAAGATGTGGATTTTAATGGGTGCTGTAACCGCGCGGTGGGGAGGGAGAAGAGAACTTTTCGTCTTCTTCGTCTTAATGAGGGTGAGAGCTGGCCTGCGGCCCTTCGGGTGTGCCCGCCTATGGGTCATTAGGAAGAACCTGAAAACATAAAAACGAAATTTTGCAAATCAACCCTTCGAAGGGGACCTCTTTTTAAGTGGCGGGACAATCCCCCTTTAAGTGGCGGGACAATTAAAATAATCTTTATATCCGCATAACTTTTAGTTCTTTCATCGGGCTAAACAGACACTGAATAAGCATATTTAACCGAGGAAGGAAACTAAACCCTGAGACGCTGGAGGGTATGGTATACCACATTGTAGTGGAAGAGGGCCAAGCCAAAGGGGTTCCAGGAAAGACGATTCTATGTAATGATTTGCAGCAGCATGGACCGGAGGTTCTGATACAATTGCATTGAAACCCAGCGCCATTATTCATAGGATGAAATATCAAAGGAAGACGGAAATGGAGATGGTACATGCAGCCTTAGTCTCATGGCGAGTCAGTTAAAATGCTGTGACAAAACACCCGAAAAAACGCTGGAGGGTATGGTATACCACATTGTAGTGGAAGAGGGCCAAGCCAAAGGGGTTCCAGGAAAGACGATTCTATGTAATGATTTGCAGCAGCATGGACCGGAGGTTCTGATACAATTGCATTGAAACCCAGCGCCATTATTCATAGGATGAAATATCAAAGGAAGACGGAAATGGAGATGGTACATGCAGCCTTAGTCTCATGGCGAGTCAGTTAAAATGCTGTGACAAAACACCCGAAAACGCTAGGTGTGTTTGTGAATGCCATTGAAACACTTCCTCCCCACAAAACGTGGAAATTAATTTTAAATCTGTCACTTTGCGGTTTTCTCTGCCCTTAGTGATTTACTTTTGATTCACTGTTTCTTGACTGTTTCAAAGAGAAGGACCATTTGCTGTCTACTGCGGCAATATCAGACAATAAAGGCAGAATGCAGGCAGCAAGGGAGGGTCAATCTGTCTGAATGTACGACTATTGCTGGAAGGACAAGGTTGTCCCTTTTCTGTTACATTGCTATATTGGTTCTCTTAGAGGAATCACTGTTAGTTAGGGGAAAAGAGGGAAGTCTAATGGGGAAGCTAAAAGATATGTGAATGAAGCGTTTGATAGATTATTAGATAGCATAGAGAGAAGATTGAGGATTAGGATTCTAAACATGAACTGTGTGTTACCACCACTCCAAATGGAATACTAAACCCCAGTGGAAAGGCTCATTGACGCCGTATCAAAGTAAGGAACTCGTTTGACTTGGATAACATCACACTAATCTTCCGCATCGGTACCTGTGCTGATGCTTGGCTTGTTGCCTCACATCCCCTGCACTGTTGCTTCCTATACTGTTGCTTATGACACTGCTACTGCCACTGCTACATCTGTACTGCAACTCCCTCTCAACATGCTGCCCATAGCACTGCCACTGTTAATTGTTGCATTGCAACTCAGTTGTCGAGAAGTAGGTAACTGACTTCCCCCAAACATTGACATCCTGGTCAGTCTGGAAGCCTCATGATGCTGAAGCTACCTCTACTGCTATCCTATTCTCCCTTTGCTGCCACTGCACTGCTGCAAACACCTTGTGCCTCTCACACTACTGCAACCTTTGTTGCGCTGCTACAGAATTCTGCACTCTAGCATTGCCTTGTCGCTCCATCACACTTGCTCCACCTGACACCTGTCATTATGCTACTGTCGTTAAGGGCTCCCATAGCCATATGTGATCCAAGAGTTTGGGCACCTCAAGGATCTTGCCCCTAGTGTGTAGTCCTCCTAACTACAACTCGATGTCTCTTCTCTAGAGGTGCATGAGCACTGATGGCACAATCGTCATCAGTCTCGACATCCTTCTCCGCCTTCGCTGGAGCTGCCTTTGAGTCTAGAGCTTCTCCCTTGCTTTTCCTCTTGGGGCATTGAGATGCATAATGTCCCAACTCCCCACAGTTGAAGCACTTGACCTTGGAGATGTCCTTCTTCTTCCTCTTCCCTTGCTGTCCCGCAGATGCTAGAGCCGCATTCTCCTCCTCCTCATTCTTGACTCGAACTCCCTTATCACTACTCCCCGCCTTGGTCAACCTCCTGATCTCTTCTTGTCGAAGAACTGCCCACATCTCTTCCCAACTGGGGAGTGTCGCTATGCCCAAAATGCTTTGGACAAATGTTTCCCAGTCCTCGGAGACTACATTCAGAGCAGTCCTGACCATAAACTCTGGATCTGGTGTAGACCCCACGGAAGTAAGTTGGTTGCGAATTCCTTGCAACCTGAGGAGGAAGTGATCTATCTCCTCTCCTTTCTGTATCTGATATACCTCAGTTGATTCTCCAATAGCATCTTCCGTTTCGCGGATTAGCCCTAGTATAAGGTGTTTAGGGTCTCCCACATCTCCCTTGTTGTGTTCTTCTCAACAATACGTGGTATGACATGATCTTTGACCTCGTCTAGGATCATGCATTTTGCCTTTGCCTAGGCCTCTTCATACTTCTCAATAGCATTCGGGTCAACTGGGACAGCTACGGTTTTTAAGGCATAGTCCTTGATGCGATGTTTATCCAAGATTGCCAGGATCCTAGCCTTCCAGATGACAAAATTGGAATCCCCATCCAATCTGTCTTGATCCCTCAATCTGTTCACTGCCATCTCTGCTCCTCTTCTAGACTCCCTTTGAGTCTCGACTTCCCTCGTGGAAATCGGCCAACTGTCGAATCAATCCTCTCCAATCCCCCTTTGCTGCTGCAACTCGGATTTGGATTTCTTGGCTAGAAATCCGTCGAGGTAGTGCTTCCCTCTACCTTGGTTCGGTATCCTTAGACATTGTTCTGCTCAGACAGAAACAACGTCCCACTAGCTCTTCAAATCACAATCTACACAGCTCCCTTAGCCTGACAACTGAAGAATCTGAGCCCTTCTGGCTCTGTGCAATCACAGTGTAAGTTGGATCAGCTCCTCCTGGCCTCAGCGTCAATCCTTCCTGACTGAGAAAGATGACCGGGCATAGCGTAGGCCTGAACTGCCCCTCCTCTGCCTTTACATTGACTCTTCTCCTGGCTCAGAATGCTGACATAGGCTTTGCGTGAGCCTCTGTGTCACCCTCTTAGCGTTGCGTCACTCCTCATCTTGCCTCTTCAGCTCTGGAACAATGCTATCTCTCGGGACAACTGCTTCTCTCCTGCAAATCCTCAGATTTCTTTTGCTGGTGTCTTCAGTTCTTCTTGATCTACCGTTGCTCTGATACCATGTGAAAATTTCTGAATCTAACACATCATAAACCCCTATTGCAATATCTGGTTTATTATCTCATACTTGTTATTTACATTAACAAGTTATTTAATAATATAAACATCGAAATAAACACAATTGGAACCTTCACAAACATATAGATCAGCAACTGAAATAAACTGAGACAACACAAGGTACACCATTATTTTTGGACAATTGTCCCTGAAAAAACCCAATGCGGGAAAACCGGTGCAACATATAGGGGGTTTTAGTATTAAGCAGATTTTGAATACAACTAGGGTGCCAGAAATGGCTTACCCTTCAGAGAATATCCTTGGTAGCAATACCTTTATCTGGTGATAGATATTCCGGCTGATCAACAACCGGATGAACGATCTCACAACAACTCCGGCTGTTCCTTGTGGTGGACAGTGAAAGTTGCTCCACCCTCTTTGGCTTTGCATCAGCCAATCAGCTTTCAGTCTGTCCCACTGGATCACCTCAGCGCAGCCTTTGAAGCCCTCTGCGTCAACTGCGTCAGCCTCTATAGCCTCTGTGTCCTTTGCGCTGGCCTCCTTAGCCTCTGCGTCAACCCTTGCTCTGCGTCAACCCTTGCTGCCTTTGTGTCAACCTTCCTAGGCTCTGCACTTCCTCTTCCGGCACTCTGCTACCTCTCTGATATGTATTCCTCATCCTCCTCCCGAGCTGCCCCTCACTGCAACGGATCACTTGTTCGATTTCCTCAACAAACCTCCCCCCATAAAATCGAACTGATTGATCTCTTTTGGTGTCTTCGTGTGTCTCCAACTGACCCTCAAGCCTCCTCTTATACTTTTCATGTTAACGATTCAGCGACGGAGATTAAGTCTCTAATCAACGGCTAAGATTAGATCTAGCTTGATCCTCGTTATTTAGAACTTTCTCACCCATATTATATTAATACACATTAATACTTTAATTTTCCTAAGTTTAGACTTAGGAACCCCATTAAAAATATTAATTATTTTAATATCTCTTCATTCGGGTGGAATTTCTCCAAACAATTTTTGGGTCTTGGAGATCTCATGTGCCTTAGCCTCTCCACCAATTTTCATGGCTAGAGAACATCTGATACTATCAAAAATCAACACTACCCCCCTTATTAGCCATTCCCTAGTTCCTAGGTATCTCTTGCTCTCTCTAAATCAAAAGAACTCATAAATGTCCCAACCTTGATGATCAATGGACCACTACATCTTTAAGATGTATTGAACAAGCATTAAGTAAGCTGGTCACCCAAGTTATGTAAATAGAAAAAAATATTATTGAAGGAAAAGGTGCACTAGAGGGGTGGTAAAAATAGGCTGAGAAAAATGTTAACTTATGCCTCCACGTTTGCTCCCTCTTATCTTCATTAATACTCAAGATGTTGGACCTCTATCAGCTGGCACCAAGGCAATGATATCTTCCTTAACGTCTTTCCCATTTCATGAACACATTTATCACATTTACCTATGGATTAATGGGCCTACTTAGGCACTGCCCTTTTGCTTAGGGTTGGAAACACCTAATATTGCTAATTGTATAATCATTCCTAACACAAATGTGGTAACTCGCTTACAAAGCATCAGTTAGAAAGACGCTTGAAGGTAAGGATTGTGTGAAACATTTATGTGCCCCTAGCATTGAAGATGGTTCACTATGATACTTTAATGGTTTCTTTACCTCATGATGTTGATCTCACTTGATTTTGAGCATATGTTTCAAGTGGTTTCTCACAAATGCACTAGATATCGCTTGAGGGATGGCTTGGCCCTCTTGCAACACCATGAGGAAGAAGTCTAGCCCCACGCGAGCACTTATGACCATTGCAGCCTTGGCGTTGCCCCCCCATAGATGAGCATTGGGCCTTTTGTCGCAAAATCTAGTAGGCCTAATGCAAAGCCCCACTAGGCTTTATGGCAACAAGAGAAAGGGTTGCCACTATCACCTCAACAATCTTTGTCTTGCTCTTTAGTGGTACTTGACCACAAAGGGGACTTCTCTAAATCACATAGAGGATATTCCATTACTATCGCTTAAGTTAATAGATATTAGGTTTAATAAATGTGATAAAATACCGGCAAAGCTTAGATGTTCCATGCGAATGTTCAAGTACTCTACTCTTAGATCAAATAGATGGTTGTTATAAGCTAGGTTTTTACTAGTTTTTAGTGATAGGGTGTATGTTGTCATATAACAGCCAAAGAAAAGGCCTATCAAGGATAATCAACAAGGAGGGAACAAAGGCCTTTCGATACACTAGGATTAGGTAGTAAATGGAATTTTGTGGTTGAAAATTATGCATAGACAACAAATAGGGATGACGTCAACCCTAAAGAGGGAGGTTTAATCATGCAACAATGCTAGATTTTTCTTTTGTATTATTTATTGATGCACTTCCTAATTTATGAATCATAAACATTCAACACAAATTCACTTTTATGCAATTTTCTACCCTAAAACTTAGCCGCCAACCCTAGATGTCTACGAACAAGGAAGAGGAGGAAATTTGATTAAATAAAGAGTGATCAACACAACTTATGATTAGTGCATTATCTTAAATGGGCTAATGGAGTAATTCAATGAGAATGGTTTTGATGGAGTCAAGGGGGGATTAGTGGGGCATCACTTTTAAAATCTTAACGTTTTGATGGGGTAAAGGGGGGATCAGTGGGGCATCACTTTTAAAATCTTAACTATTTTCCTTGTGAGGGGAGAAATTAAATATAAAGAATACATAATTAGAGTTTCCTTATAGGCTTCAAAGAGAACAATTTTACATGTTATAATGGAGCAAGGTTTCAATATAGATTTAGCATTTAGTCATGGCATAGAATAAAAATCCTACTTCATAAATACAATTTGCAAAATATAGTAGATAAAGCATGAAACTCACAAAATTCTCCCAAGAAACACTTAATACAATCTTAGGAAAACATCTCCAAGCAAAATACCATTTCCAAAAGAATTTGCACCACTAAAAAGATCGCATTTTGACCCAAGTAACAAAAAATACTAATTTACACTCTTTCACAACAAAAGAGTTGTAAATGTGTCATGATGAAAATGAAATAAGGGGAACCTCTATTTATATGAGGCTCACAACCATTATTTTTACAAATTTATAAGTAAAAGCCCTAATACAAGTTTGTTTGAATGTTCAACAAGTGAGAGCTTACAAGACAACCTCATAATAGTTCAAAAACATAACAAATAATGCCAAAATAACCCACATGTGTGGAAGAAAGACCTCCTCCACTATGACTTCATCCTCCAAGTGAGCTCAAAATGCCAAAAGCAAGTGAAAATAGGTAATGAGTGCTCCATACTCCAAGAAATAGCTCAAAGTCCATGGGTATGCCTCCAAAGTGCTTCCAAATCCATGTCGTCATCACGAAGGTGCCCTACGTCTCCTTTCTAAGGGCAAAATGAGTGATGTGGTGCTACTATGCTAAAGGTTTGGAGCCAATCAATGATGTGCAAACCCTCCCTTGTCATGTCAAAGATAACCATCCTTATTCGGGCTCCAAAACAAGTTATGCCCATTAGATAGTGTCAAGGTCAACTTCGGGGTATCTTGGGTCCAACTGGGCAAATCATTGGTAAATCCAACACCAAGCCTTAGTGGCTTAACTTTTCAGCATTTGGGGGTACTCCAAAGTGCAAAGTATCGTGTGGAACCATCTTATAGCCCAACACTCTGCTTTGAAGGGGCAACATTGCATCAAAAAGGTCATATCTGCTCTTTGGAATGGGTAAGATAACCTTTGGAATGCTGCTACAAGGGATGAGAATCATCTCTCAAGAGGTCTCCATTGCTCTGATAACACCACCTAACAAAAGCCTCTCAAGATCAAGTAAAATCAACTATCATTAGGGACAATAACCATAAATGCATCATAGTGGACCATACCTAATGTTAGGTGCAGAAGAATACTTCACACAAATCTCACCTTCAAATGTCTAATTAGATCAAGTCCCATAAACAAGTTACCTCCTTATGTTAAGGAGGGTTAGGCCAATAACTCTATTAGGTGTTTCAAACCTCAAAGGGGAAAAAGCATGTCCCAAGTTAGCCCTTCAATCCATAGGTGTGTGTGAAAGATGGTGGCTATAGAGTGGGAATGACTTTATGGCAAGGTGCCATAGCCATATGACCAGCTAATAGAGGTCCAACATCCTGAGTGTATAGATGTAGGGAGGGATCAATTGTGGAGGCTTGAGTCACCCCTTTCCTCAACTTGCTTTTTCCATCCTTTTGGTGCACCTCTTACTTCTTTGTGATTTGGCTTTATTTGGGTACATAACTTAGGAGCCCAAGCTTGCTTTTGAGATTTTCTATTACCCCTTTTGGATGAGTCAGTTTATTGCTCATCAGGGTTGGGAAAATACAACAATTCCTTTTTATGGATGAAGCATCATGTGCTTTGTGAAATTTCCACGAATGTAGTAATTGAATATTTGTCTCCTAACTTATGTAGTTTATTTATTTTCTGTAAATTAACTTACGACAAACATCAATAAATTCGCCACTGCAATTCACAAATAAAAACGTCGTGGTAAATAAAATGCAGGAATTGAGAAATAATCCACACACAAAATAGATGACACCAAAATAAAAACACTGTGGTAAATAAAATGTAGGATTTGAGAAATAATCCACACACAAAATAGACGACACCAATATTTTTGGACAATCGTCCCAGGAAAAACCGGTGCAACAGATGAGGGTTTTATTAGTATTAATCTTGAGCAATTTAAGAATACAATGATTTGCTTGCCTCTCATTGGCAAAGCTCCGACAAATACTGATCTCCACTGTCAAAAAATAAACTAGAGACTCAAAGTCTCCTCTGCAAGTTGATTTGGCCTCCTCTAGCAAACTCGCACTCCCTTTGGCTATTCGCACTGCCTGCTAGAAATGCGCACTGCTTGCTCTGGGAAATTCGCACAGCCTCCGGGAATTCATCCCTGCAAGTAAATCTGCCTCAAATACTTTGCTTGGGCCACTCGCTTTGCCTCTGGGTGATAGATCCAACACTGGCACTCTGATACGAGCTCCTTTCTGCCACTCACATTGCCAACCTGGCTACTCGCACTAGTTGAATACGACCTCCACTTCTGCAGATAAATCAACCTCCTTTCTGCCTCTGGAAATTGGAAATCACTAAGGAAATCTCCGTTAGAAATTCTCCTCTCAATTCTATGCTAAAACCCCTCTTCCGGTGTCTCCCTCTCCTTTAGTTGTGCCCTTGCTAAATCATTGCAACTGGGTAAGTCAAAGTGCTTGAACTTCTTATGTCTTCTTTTCCAAACCCCATCGACTTGCTCTTATAATCTTCTTTTAGACTCTCAACGACCATGATCACATCTCAATCAATGTCTGAGATCATCTTGACTCCATCAATTCACTTTTTCGGAAGTCTCTAGAGAAAAATCAATTTCCCTCAATTAATTTGATTTAATCAACTAGTTTTCCTAAGTTAGACTTGGAAATATTTAATTATTGGTCAATTAATCTAATTGAGGTGCTTCGAAGGCATTTTTTGCGAAACCTTTTCTGGGTTTTGGAGATCTTGTGTTCCTTAACGTCTTAGACACCATAAAGACTAGAACACATGTCTGCTATTACAAAAAACTAACACTTCCTTTTAGCGACGAAGGTGTTCTCCACTACTCCCATCTTATCCTTGAAGTAGACAAACTTTGCCTTACCAAGGCCTTCGTGAGAATATATGCAACCTGCTGATCTGTGGGAACATGTTGTAGTTGAACCGATCCACGTTGCTGGTGTCCAACATCTGTGACTACCACTGGTTGCCATAAATTAGCAAACCTCCGGTAAATTTATTCCTTCACTCCTATTAGTTGATCTCCCCTCCTGGAAGCTACTTCCCCCCCCCAAATTAATTCGGCTTCCCTCTGAGACCCTGAATCGACCTCTGTAGTTGCATAATGGCAATTTACTATGTGCTCTTTGGCAAACTTGCACTATTGGAAATAACTACGACCTCCACTGGAAAATCAAGCCTCAAACTGGGAATTCCTTCTCCTTTGCAAATTGATCTAACTAGCAAAGTACCTTGTTGCGAAAATTTCATCTATCAGCAATTGGAAATTATTTTCCTAATTGTTAATTTATTTAACAATTTATCTGCTACGACAAATATCAAATAACTCACACTGTGATTTTCACAAATAAACTGCGGAAGAAAATAGCGTTGGAAACTGAGAAATACTAGCACACATAAAAATTAACACAGTTATTTTTGGACAGAAGTCCCCGAAAAAACGCAACTTGGGAAAACCGATGCAGTAGCTCATGGTTTTATTATTACACTACAATGAAATTTGAGTACAATCTATGGATGCCCAACTGGCAATCCAAACAACAAGAAAATCTGGCCAAAATTATTTAAGGGAATTTCCCTTCCTCCACAAGTAACCCCGACACCACTCTGCCTCAGAAAAATTATCCTCCTGGACCCTCTGTGCAGGCTTCTATGCAGACCCTTGGACGTCTAGCCAGGAACTGCCTATGATGAAGTCGTTTTGCTTGTCTCTGCTGAGGAAAATGTTTCTCCGGCCTTCTGGAAGACTTTCTAGGCCTCTGGAAGTTGAATCGATTTTTCCCTGAGCTAAATCAAATTGCCCACTGAAGCTGACTGTGCAATCCTCTGCGCTGCCTCACTGGGAATAACTCAGCCTCTTGCTGCTACCTCTTTGGATTTGGAAAACTTCCTCCATATCATTGTCCCTTCTCCTCTCTGTCTTTGCTTCCCTACTGAAGCTCAAACTCTCCCAACACTATTGGTTCTATGGAAAATCAAAGTCTCTAAGGAAATCGAATTCTCTGTGGTTCTCACAAGTATGTTCTCCATCTACCAATCGACTTCTTCTTATAATCCTCTGTTGGAGCACCAACGACCAAGATTAAAACTTAATCAAGGGCCCAAATAATTCCCAGTCGATCCATGTGAGTTTATAGAGAATTCTCACCTTATCTCAATTAACATTGATTAATTAACCATATTCCTTAAGTTTAGACTTAGGAAATATTTAAAAATCGGCTAATAATCTAATTGAGCCATCTCTAGGGGGAATTTCCAGAAACGATTTTTGGTTTTTGGAGATCTCATGTGTTTTAGCCTCTCCACAAAGTTTTGAGATTAGAACACCTCATATGCTACAAAACCTAACACTCCCTCTTAGCGAGGAAGGTGTTCTAGCGTTGCACCACTGCTGCTACAACACCCTGTCTCTGTATCACCTCTATGTCACGCAGCTGATGTTTGGCCACTGCCTACCAACCACTGCGCAACTCTGATGCTGCCGCTGACACTGCCATACTGTTGCCAACCCCGCACCTGCACTGCAACTTGTTCTCAACTGTTGCTATTGCAACTGAGACGCATCCAAAACACTGAATCAACTGTGTTTAGTATGATGCATCCGTCTCTTAAGCATATGACTACTACTAGTCACTGCACTGTCCACCAAGGAATCTGCGCTGCTGCTGACTCTGCACTGCTGCCAACTCTGCACTGCGCTCTCTAGCACTTGACTGCTACTAGTATGCAACTGTCACTCTAGAATCTGATTGCATCTCTGACACTGATCCATCTTGCTACAAATTCTTGTGGGCCCTCGTAGACTGGTGATGATCCATGAGGTGGACTTCTCAATGGACCTTGCCCTATCTCTGCAATCTCTAGGACTACAGTGCCAAGTTGCCCCACCTCTCTCCTGGAGGCATGGATGCAAACATGGAAAGCTCTTCGTCTAGCATGGAGGACAAATTGTCGATCTCTGTGGATGCTGCTGCTTGGTCCCGCTTCTCTGACTTGCCCTTCTTCCTGAGAGGACATTGCGTGTTGTAGTGATCGAACTCACCACCCTTGAAGCGCTTGACCTTTGACATGCCCTTCTTCTTCTTCTTCTTCTGCTCCCCCTACCCTTGACTGAGACCCTTATGTTCTCCTCCTCACTCTTCACGCCCTTGCTGTTGCTTCTGCTGATGGTACTCTTCAACTGAACCCTCCTCAACTCCTCCTGTTGTAGATCAGACCACATCCTTCCCACTTTGGCAAGGTATCTCTGCCCAAGATACACTGGAATACTTGCCAATCTCTGAGACACTATTTAGTGCCAATCGTTAAGCTCTGTGGGTTGGGGTGCCTCCCTAGCAGCTCACAGCTAATCTCGGACCTCTTGAATTTGAGTGAGAAAGGCATCTATGCTCTCGCCCTTCTGCATCTTGGTGTTCCTCAACTTCTCCCGGAGAAACATCTTCTGCTGCTCAAAAGAAATCTGAGATAGCTCAGAATGAGCATCCCACATTTCCTTGGTCGTTCCCTTATTTGCCACATGTGAGACTAGATGATCTTTGACACCATCCAAAATCATCCTCTTTGCCTTAGCCATTTCTTTCTTGTACTCCTGTTGATCGGGGTCCCGGGGAATTGCTACCACATTTTCTGCGTAGGTCTTTAGGCCATGTTCGTCCAGAAGGAAGGACATCCTAGCCTTCTAGATGACATAGTTGGAGGCTCCCTCCAACTTGCCTTGATCTTTGAGCCCTGCTGTGGCCATCTCTGAATCTGTCGAAAACTCCCTCTTTCACTTTGCTTGGCTGCTAGATCTGCTACTCACACTCCCTTCTGGGGTGAGGAAATCTTCTCACAACTATTGCCAATTTGCCTTCAAAAAAGAAAATCGAACTTCTAAAACTCGAAGTCCTCTAAGAGAAATTTTCCCTTGTGTGTGCTTTTCTCTTCCACCCGACGTTGATTTTGCTGCTGCAAAGCCCTCTGCGTCCAACTAGAAATCTGCTTATCGAAAAATTTGAGCTGCTGCTACTCCCTTAGACGGTTGGAATCACTATTTTGGGCAAATCAATTTTTTTGCCAACTTACTGAAAAATCGAACCCTTGCCAACAATTTGATCTGCCTGTCAAGGTACTGCGCAACCTCTGAGAATTTTGATTCTCCGATCAACGAAATTCTCTTTTTCGCTTTTGAGCTTCCTGGCTGATCACTCATGCCTTGAAACCATGTGAAAATTTCATCTATCACAACAACTCGGAATTATTTTTCTAATTGTTAATTTATTTAACAATTTATCTGTTACGACAAATATCAAATAATTCACACTATGATTTTCACAAATAAGCTGCGGAAGAAAATAACGCTGTAAAGAAATACTAACACACATACATAAAAATTAACATAGTTATTTTTGGACAAAAGTCCCCAGAAAACCCCAACTTGGGAAAACCGGTGCAACAACTGAGGGTTTTATTATTATGCAACAGTGAAATCTGAGTACAATCTATGGATGCCCAATTGACAATCCAAACAACAAGAAAATTTGGCCAAAATTCTTTAAGGGAATTTCCCTTCCTCCACAAGCAACCCCGACACCACTTTGCCTCAGAAAATGCGTCCTTCTGGACCCTGTGCGCAAGCTTCTGCGCAGACCCTTGAATGTTTAGCCCATAACTGCCTCTAATGAAGTCGTTCTGCTTGTTTCTGCTAAGGAAAATGATTCTCCGGCCTTCTGGAAGACTTTCTAGGCCTTTAGAAGATGAATCGATTTTTCCCTGAGCTAAATCGAATTTTCCTCTGAAGCTGACTATGTAGTCCCCTCCGCTGCCTCACTGCGAACAACTCGGCCTCTTGCTGTTGCCTCTCCGGATCTAGAAAACTTCCTCTGGATTACTGTCCTTTCCCCTCTCTATCTCTGCTTCCCTACTGAAGCTCGAACTTTTCCAGCACTGTCGACTCTATGGAAAATTGGACTCTCCAAAGAAATCGAACTCTCTATGGTTCTTGCAAGTATGTTCTCCATCTACCCATCGAATTTTTCTTATAAGCCTTTGTTGGATCACCAACGAACAAGATTAAAACTTAATCAAGGGCCTAGATTAATTCCCTGTCGATCCATGTGAGTTTCTAGAGAATTCTCACCTTATTTCAATTAATACTACTTAATTAACCATATTCCCTAAGTTTAGACTTAGGAAATATTTAAAAATCGGCTAATAATCTAATTGAGCCATCTGTAGGTGGAATTTCCAGAAACGATTTTTGAGTTTTGGGGATCTCATGTGTTTTAGCCTCTCCCCAAATTTTTGAGACTAGAACACCTCCGATGCTACAAAAACTAACACTTGTTTCCTTAACAACTCCTTTGCCTCAGTCAATTCGCACTTCAGGAGAGACTACATCCTCCTTGGAGCAACTCGTACTCCTCTGCAAATAAAATCGATCTCCCTCTCTCACTGAAAACTGGAAATCTAGTGAAGAAAATCCTCCAGTAATCATTGTTCACCATGCTATCATTGCGCTACGCTGATTCTCCTGCTACACGTTGTCGCTGAACCAATTTGCGCTTCCATTGCGCTACTTGGATCTCACATTGTTGATGCCCTTGCGTTGCCTTTGTGATGCTGCTATCACTGCAATAGTGAGTCTCAATCTCACTAAATTCTCTGCTACTATGATACTTGGGCTCCCATAGCAAGGATATTGGTCCAATTGAGGAGTCACATACAACAACTGGATTTGATCTACTGATTAAGCCCTCCTTGGCTATAATCTATATCTCCTTGCCGCTCCTTCCTCGAATCCTGCTCGATCTGGCAAACTGGAGTGTCATGCTCCTCCTGAGGATAATGTTGCTATAAGTGCAAATTCATCCTCCAATATGGAAGACAAATCCTCCAACAGGTCCTTCTTTTCTCCTTTCGAGTCTTGTCCCTTGTTGGGACCCTTCTTCGCTTTACCTTTTCCTACAAGAGAGACATTTTCTTGTTCCTCCTTCACCTTTGGTCTCATGCCATTGCTGCTGGTAGTGCCTTCGACCAAGCTGACCCTGAACTCCTCCTCAGTGAAATCAATCCATAGGCGCTCCCATCTTGGAAGTGTGTCTCACCCTGAAATCACCTGGATCATTCCTTGGTAAACCCACTGGGTGCTATACGCACTAGATTGTCATCAACTGACTTGTCTCCAACTGCTGCAAGTTTGTCTCTGACTGACTGAATTCTGGTGAGATAGGTGGTTACATCTTCGCCCTTGTTCATCTTGATGGTCTTTAGCTTTTCTTTAAGGATCATTTTCGTGTTCTTTAATGGATCCTTGTATAGCTTGATGATGGCATCCCACATCTCCTTTGATGTTCCCTTCTTTGCGATATGTGGAACGATGTGATCCCTTACTCCATTCAGGATCGTCATCTCAGCCTTGGGGTTGTCCCTCATGTATTCCTGAAACTGGACGGGATCTATTGGTACAACAATGATTGTTGTAGCAAACTCCTTAAGACCATGCTCATCCAATATGAACAACATCATCGCCTTCCAAATACCAAAGTTGGAGGCTCCATCCAACTTGCCCTAATCTCTTAATCCTGCGGTGGACATCTCTGGAAAATCTGCGAACTCACCCACATTGGAGAAATTAATAAATTGGGTTATAAAAACCCCGTGTGCTTTCTATTCCTGAAACCTGCACTGATTTCCTCTTGCAAAACCCTTTTGTGGAAAACCTTCTGCGTTGACTTACCCTTCCATCTCCTTGCAAAAAACCTTCTACGCTAGATCTATGCTCCAATGCTCTGATCTATTTGATCTGCACCAACCTCGCCTTGATACCATGTGAAATTTCTATGAATGCAGTAAATTGATATTTATCTCCTAACTTATGCAGTTTATGTCTTTTGTAAATTAACTTACAACTAATATTGATAAATTCACAATTGCACTTCTTCACAAATAAAAGTGTTGCGGAAAATAAAATGTAGGAACTGAGAAATAATCCCCATACACACAAAATAGATGACACCAATATTTTTGGACAATCATCCTTGGAAAAATCTCGAAGGAAAAACCAGTGCAACAGATGAGGGTTTTATTATTATTAATCTCCAACAATTTAAGAGTATAATTATCTGCTTGCGTCTCACTGGCAAAGCTTTGGCAAATACTGATATCCACTATCAAAAAATGAGAGGAGACTCAAAGTATCCTCTGCAACTCGATTTGGCCTTCTCTAGCAAATTGACACTTCCTCTGGCTATTAACACTGCTTGCCAAAAATGCGCACTACTTGCTTTGGGAAATTTGCGCAACCTCTGGGAATTCGTCCTTGATTAGCTTCTAATTTGGGTCGTTGAATGTCAACGAGGAGATTATTTAAGGAGGCTTGAGGGTCACTTGGAAGACACAGAGAGTTCATAGAATTGATTTTCTAAAGCAGAGCAAAGGAGCTGTGGGGAGAATTTCGATAGTGAGCTGTTGCAGTGAGGGGCAGGGATAGTTGGGTTCGAGTATCTTCTCTAGGACCTAGGATACACAACAGAGAGACACCAAAAGGGTTGATGTTGGGCCAGAAGGGCCCACACAGAGCTTGACGTTGAGCCAGAAGGGCTCGCGCAGAGACAATGTTGTCATCCAGAGCAGAAGTCCGAGTTTTGCAGAGGCGTTGATAGTTCTGAGCCGGGAGGGATGGAAATTGCTCCAGAAGGCAAGCCATTTCCCAGTTGAGCTGACGCAGAGCCTTTTGAGGCTGACGCTATGCCTATGCAGGGCCAACACATAGATAGCCGGGGACAGTTGGTTCAACTGTCAGATTAATTGAGACTTTCCAAGTAGAGTGAGGTAATCTCACTAAATTTTTCTGCCAATTTATTTTTCTGTAACTGGATTGTCAGAACGACATCCAGAGTTGTATTCAGAAACTACTGCTTAATAATATAAAACCCTTAAGAGCTGTTGCACCAGTTTTCCCTCATTGGGTTTTTCCGGGAAAATTTGTCCAAAAAATACTGTCACTTGTGCATATTTCTCTATTTGTTCTGTTCTTGTTTTGGGCAAATAAATTAATTAAGTGAAGGTTGTAGTTTGTTAGCTTCAATATTTGCTGTAGGAAATAGTAAATAATTTGTTTAAGTATTTAACAGATAGGAGAAGTTCAATCAGTTGCTGTAGAAGGTGATTCGGATGGGATTCTCGAATTTTCACATCTTCCTCAACTTCAACTGTGCCCTTGCTAAATCACTGCAATTGGGTAAGTCGAACTGCTTGAACTTCTTGTGTCTTCTTCTTCTTCAAACCCCTTTGACTTGTTCTTAAAATCTTCTATTGGGCTCTCAATGGCCATGATCACATCTCAATCGATGGCTGGGATCATCTTGACTCCATCAATTTAGTTTTCTGGAAGTCTCTAGTTTTGAGAAATTTGAAGGGAAATGATTAGAGTGATTTCTCTTTCTTTGATAACTGCTTCTGATGGATTTTTACTTATCTTACTTATTAGCTTCACTTATTATTATTATGTTTGTGTATCATCAAACAACTACCAAAAACAAGAACAAGAACATAGAATATAGGCTGCAAACCAGGGCCAAAATCTCTCCACTTGAGAGGAAAACCCGCAAATCTCTTCTCTTCCTTATAGATTCTTCAATTGACGAATTCCAAGACCTTTAGACCAAGACTAGTACCCTCCAAGACCAAGTCCAACCTTTTTGGATGATGTGCTTTCCTTGTTCAAGTGAAACCCAGTCAAATCTCTCCCAGTAGCACAACTTCGACTTCCAACTGCAGAATTTCAGCGTCCACTGCAGATCTGAAATTTTCGGCCCTCCTGTAGTTGCTGTTGCCACACGTGTGTGCTTCTTTTAGCCTTCTGGGATTTCCTTATACCTTCGCTTGGATTTCTCTGACTTCTAGAGCTTGAGAATGACTTCTTGTGACCTTCGCTTGACCTTCTTGCCTTCTCTTCTTCAAGATCGAACTTCTAGAGGAAAACCCTAGATTTGTTGTAGAAACCCTAGCCTTCCTTTGCCATGTGTGAGAGAGAATTAGCCCAAAACCAATTCTTCTTCATCCTTTTCCTTCTTCGTTGCCTTCTTCCTCTTCTTCCTTCGCTTGAATGGGTTAGAGATGAATGTACTCCAAGGAGGTCGAGTTTCCTCCTTTATATAGGCTTCTCAAAGGTAGATGTGGCTCCTCAAATTAGGCCGACTTGATCTTGGAGGGTATTTTGACACTTTTAAGGACAAAAATAAATTTTCTTTACAAGTTACAATGTGCTTGAAGGGGTCTTCAACTAATGACCATGACTATTTTGAATTCTTGACCTAGGACAAACCCTAGAAGCACTCAATGGGTGTTTGACCTATAAAATAAAAGACCTTGAGCGTGAAACCCATGTTTCAAAAATAATAATCATAATTTTCTTTCCTTTTACAATTTACAAGAATCAAAAGTACATTTCATATTTATGAAGACCGAACCTAGTTACACATCTTTCAACACTACCTCTTAACTAGGGAGGTATTCATAAATGGTATATGGACATTCTCAATTAGAAGATATCTCATAAGAAGAGTCATATTGGTAACCCATCTGTTTAGCATCATAACAACCAACATTGTCATATAGCAAGGCCTTGACTAACAACTCTATCTCTCCACAAGATTAGAGCACAACGTTGGCGAGATCAATGATTTATAGACACCATCATCATTGTCTCTCAAGGTACATACCCCACCCGGGTGTTCATAGAGTATGACCTTCCTTGGACTATTCTTATTTTAGATAGCTAGTCCTCAAAGAATATCGGTCCACGACTACTCTTATCTTGGATGCCCTACCTCGTCCTCAAAGAGTATCATATGCCAAATTCTTACCCAATCCTCCATTATGTCTTCCCATGTGAAGGCAAGAATGATGTGCCTATCTCCCCCTCTCAACTAGGGAGAATACATCAACCAAACCAAGTTTGTTTCTTAAATACACAAGCTTATTCTTAGGAAGAGATTTTGTCAATATGTCAGCTACCTGCTCATCGGTGGAGATATATTGTAGCTGCAATACACCATCTTGTACTAGCTTCCGAATGTAGTGATACTTGTTGATATGATTCGTCTTTCCATGAAACACTAGGTCTTCAGACAATCAAATACTACTGATGTTATCACAATGTATCGCTGCAGGGTCCATAGGTCCTTCAAATAGGTCAGATAGTAGCTTTCTCAACCAGATTGCTTCTTTGCTTACTTCACAGGCTGCAATATACTATGCCTCAACACTACTCAAAGCAATTGTGTCTTGCTTTCTTCTCATCCGTGAGATCATGGAGGATCCCAAACTGAAACATCTTCCTGTAGTGCTCCTTCCATCTTGCTCACTGCCTCCCCAGTCGGAATTTGTATATCCAATCAAGTGGACATCATTCCCCTATCGTATTTTAGGCAGTAGTGGATAGTTCCTTGCAGATATTTGAGAATATGTTTTGCTGCTATCTAATGATCATGCTTTGGCTCCACTTGGAATTGACTGAAAACATTTACTGCAATGCATATGTCTGGTTGAGTATTGACCAAGTACATCAGGGAGCCAATCAATTGTCTATACTTGGAAGGATCCATAGGGCTCGATTCAGAACTCCTTAGTCTTTTCAAATTCGTGATCATTGGGGTTGTCATTGGTTTGCAATCAATTATGTCAAACTTCTTCAACATCTTGATCACATAGTTTCCTAGACCTAGATAGATCTCATCAGGTCCTTGCCAGACTTCTAGTCCCAAATAGTAGTGCATCAACCCTAGATCCTTCATGTCAAATTCTGCTGCTAGTTACTTCTTACATTCTTCAATTCGACCTTCCACACTTGTCAAGAGAAGGTCATCCACATACAAAAGAATGATTACCAACTCTCCCTTCACCACCTTAATATAGAGGTTTCGATCAATAAAACTCTTTGTGAAGCCTAACCTCTGAAGGTATGCATCCATCTTAGAATACCATGCCTTGGGTGCTTGCTCGAGGCCATATAATAGCTTCTTCAATCTGCACCCATATGCCTTTCTATTTTTAACTTCAAATCCCAAGGGTTGTCCTATATAGACTTTCTCATCAATTGTGCCATTTAGTAATGTAGTCTTGACATCCATTTGGTGGATGCTCCATCCATTGGTGTTGCCAAAGAGACCAACAAACGTATAGTTGTATACCTTGCTATCGGAGCAAATGTCTCTTCATAGTTGATGCCTTCTTGTTGAGAGAAGCCTCTAGCCACAAATCTTGCCTTATATTTATCAATACTTCCATCTGCTGCATGTTTGATCATGTAGATCCATTTGGAAGTTACCAAAGATTTGTCTTCTGGCCTAGGTACGATCTCCCAAACTCCATTCTTCATTATAAATTGATATTCTTCATTCATGGCATCCTTCCATTCTTGGTGATTGATAGCTTCTTCGGAAGTGGATGGCTCTGCTTCTATTAGTTTTATCATGTAGGCTGCATACCCAGAGTATCGTTTGGGCTTCTTGCTCTACCTAAATGTGCCTTGAGGTGCTCCATGACCTTCTGCATCAAGTAATTTAGACTTCAACCAGTTAAGTCTCTTTATAGTTTTGGGGATAACCATAGGTTGTATAGGTTCATCGGGACCTTCATCTTCATGATTTGATTCTTCTTCTTCCCTGATAACTTCTTCTTCAAATATTGGAAGTTCTTCATCATCAGAGTCTATAGGGAAATCCTTTGATTTCTTGAATGCAATACTTTCGTCAAATATCACCTCTCAATTGATTTCTATTAGGTGTCATTCCTTTATGTAGAACCTATAGGCCTTAGAGGAGTTACTATAGCCAACAAATGTTCCCTTCATGTCTGATGGATCCAACCTTTTTCTTTTGTTCTTAGGTATATGAATATATATAGGACAACCAAAAATTTGGAGATGATCTACGGTAGGTTTCTTCCTAGTGAATACTTCTTCAGGAGTTTTGTTATTTAGTGACCTGTGGGGACTTCGATTTTGTATGTATACAACTGTGTTTGTAGCTTCTCCCCTCAAAAATTTCGATAAGTCTTAGTCATGTAACATTGCTTTTACACTTTCTTCAATGGATCGGTTCTTTCGTTCTACAACTCCATTTTGTTTGGGATTATATGGGACTATCAACTCCCTCTTAATCTCAAACTCCTTACAAAAGGTTATGATTTCCTTGGATGCATATTGTCCTCCATTATCAGATTTTAATATCTTGACTCTTCTTTCTGTAAGGTTCTCTACTTTGGCTTTGAATTCTTGAAATTTTGTAAATACTTCATCCTTGGATTTCATTAAGTAAACCCTAGCCTTCCTTGAATGATCATCTATAAATGTGACATAATATAGATTACCTCCAAGTGATTGAGGAGTCATTGGACCACAAACATTAGAATGAATAAGATCCAAGATTTCTTTTGACCGTGAAGCACTGCTTCCAAATGGTCTCTTGGTGTTCTTACACATTGCACATCCTTTTGCATACTCCATGATTTTCCTTTAGTTTGGGGATTCCATCTACTATTGAACATTGAGTTGGAAGGATTTTGAAATGGAGATGACCAAATATTCTATGCCAAAGCTCACATAGGCTGATTTCAATGTGAACTAGGGCTTGAGCAAGAAGAGATATCAACCTGTAAAGTCTTCCTTCA
The DNA here is from genome assembly GCA_000404065.3 of Pinus taeda. Lineage (NCBI taxonomy): Eukaryota > Viridiplantae > Streptophyta > Pinopsida > Pinales > Pinaceae > Pinus > Pinus taeda. The sequence goes on along the minus strand of APFE030218599.1, from coordinate 307,179 downwards.
CGAGTGCCAATCACTCTAGCATTTTCTATGCTTGAGTTTTTACTCCATACTACAACTTTTCCATAAATGAAAGCCACTCTACCACCTTTGTCTTCTAGACTTGAAATGGAGAGTAAATTCTTATGCAAACCTAGAACAAATAGGATGTTGTTGAGATGAATATTGCCTCCACTTTCTAGTTTTATCGAGGTTGCTCCAGTTCCTCTTACAGGGTAGCTCTTATTATCTCCAAGTTCTACAGAGTAGAAGATTTTCCTTTTGACAATGTCTTTAGTTGCTTGTGATGCCCAGTCATGTCTTGATGCACCACTATTGATCACCCAAATGTTCTCATCTTGAAATGTGCCAGTGAGTGCTGAGAAGAGTCCTTCATCCTTTGTCTTGGTCACTTCCTTCTTTGGAGTAAATAGAAGATTCCATGCTTCCTTGATACCTTTCTTGAGATGGCTTGCTACCTTTGAACACTTCTTGAGAAACTTCTTCAATGTAGTAGAGATCTTCATAGTGCCCTTAGCCAACCTTACCTCTGATACCATGTTGAGAAATCTAAAGGGCAATGATTAGAGTGATTTCTCATTCTTTGGTAACTGCTTGTGATGTCTTTTTACTTATCTTACTTATTAGCTTCACTTATTATTATTATGTTTGTATATCATCAAACAACTGCCAAAAACAAGAAGAACAAGAACATAGAATATAGGCTACAAGCTAGGGCCAAAACCTCTCCACTTGAGAGGAAAACCTGCAAATCGCTTCTCTTCCTTATAGATTCTTCAATTGACGAATTCCAAGACCTTTAGACCAAGACTAGTACCCTCCAAGACTAAGTCCAACCTTTCTAGATGATGTGCTTTCCTTGTCCAAGTCAAACCTAGTCAAATCTCTTCCAGTAGCACAACGTTGACCTCCAACTACAGAATTTTGGCCTCCACCAAAGATCTGAAATTTTTGGCCCTCCTGTAGTTGTTCCCGCCACACTTGTGAGCTTCTTTTAGCCTTCCAAGGCTTCCTTAGACCTTCGCTTGGCTTTCTTTGACTTCTGGAGCTTGAGAATGACTTCTTGTGACCTTCGCTTGACCTTCTTGCCTTCACTTCTTCAAGATCGAACTTGTAGAGGAAAACCCTAGATCTACTGCAGAAACCCTAGCCTTCCTTCGCACATGTGAAAGAGAATTAGCCCAAAACCAAGTCTTCTTCGTCCTCTTCCTTCTTCACTGCCTTCTTCCTCTTCTTCCTTCGCTTGAATGAGTGAGAGATGAATGTACTCCAAGGAGGTCGAGTTTCCTCCTTTATAAAGGCTTCTCAAAGGTGGACGTGGCTCCTCAAATTAGGCCGACTTGCCAGCTGCAGGCCGACTTGATCTTGGAGGGTATTTTGACACTTATAAGGACAAAACTAATTTTTCTTTACAAGTTACAATGTGCCCGAAGGGGTCTTCAACTTATGACAATGACTCTTTTGACTTGTTGACCTAGGACAAACCCTAGAAGCACTCAATGGGTGCTTGACTTATAAAATAAAAGACCTTGAGCATGAAACCCATGCTCCAAAATAAATAATAATAATTTTTTTTTTCATTTTACAATTTACAAGAATCAAAAGTACATTTCATATTTATTTAGATTGAACCTAGTTACACATTTTTCACTATCTAGATCAAAATTAATTTACCTTGATTAATCTGATTTAATTAACCAACTTTCCTAACTTAGAATTAGGAAATATTTAATCGCTGGTCAATCTAATTTAGGTGTTTCTAAGGCGTTTCTTGTGAAACCTTTTTTGGGTTTTGGAGATCTCGTGGTCCTTAGCCTCTTAGACACGATAGAGACTAGAACACTTGTCTGATGCTACCAAAAACTAACATGCTTGAGGAACTGGATGATGGCTAACGAGGGGAGTAGAGCTCATGCTAGGATTTTTCCCATACATTAAACAAATGTTCCAACGATCTTTTGCATTTTATCTTTTTTCTTTCATTGTAGCTTTCTTATGATTTTATCTTTCTTTTAGCTACATCAACCTTTGGGGCTATGTTATCCAGGCCTAGACTCAAGGATGAGGACGAAATGTGCCAATTGCAATGACCAATGACCACCATATCAAATGGGGAAAGATGGAAAGTTGTAAGTATGGAATATATTGAACACACTACTTCAATTGGTGCCTCCCTAATAGGTCTGTTCTTGAAATCCTAAGGCCTCAAAGGAGGTTTCATTGGACTAGAGCCAAAGACTAACCTCTCGAGTGAAGTACGTGAACAAGAATACAGTCAAGATTTTCCAATCATACAGTTTTCTCATTGATCCATATTAGTATTCTCATAACATTAAGTGAAAGCACATGATTGTAAAATGGTTAAAGTACCTGTCGATGGATGACCCACCTTCCTTCAAGATGGAATGCCAGATGGAGAGACAAAGCTGACTGGAGCAAGAAGTGGAGGATCCCAACATCTTGTTATGTGCTGATCATATAGCGCTGCTGGTTGGCTGTCCAAGGAGGAAAAAAGTTTTCTCCTAAGGGTTACCCACTTTTTGGTAGGTAATAGGGCTTTGGGGATCCTCCACATGGATGGATGGCCCCTTCCACACCACTAGATGTTGAAATGTTGGGCCAAGAAGTCAAGTTGTTGCAAGATGGATGATGTGCTCTAGAGGATCTAGGATGCCCCTAGGCCAGCCTTGTACATATTTGTTGGGTGTTGACTTGTCCCAAAGTCTAGAAAATAATGGTGATCACTTGAGACACTTTAGGAGGGCTGGCATACCTCTCTTTGATGCCAACGACATGCCCTAGGATTGCGACGTAGTCACGTAGGGCTTCTTGATGATGACCTCTTGGATGAGGAGATGTGGCATGGAGATTTACCCATTCACATTGATGATTTATCTTGGAGTGAGCAGCACTTTATAGACTGACTTGTCACTTGATGGAGATGCTCATTTATTGAGATTGGGTCATGTTGGAGAGCCTTTTCTCCCACACGTGTGGAGAAAATACGTCAGTTTGTTGTAATTTATCATTTGTATAGCTATCTTTAGGTTGGCTTGTGACCTATTGGCCTTGTTGGATGCTTTAAGCAAACTTTTAGGGAATTTAATTGTAAATCAAGGGAATTTGTCTTGGTTACCCTCATATAAATAGAAGAGGGGATTCAAATTTTTTTGGATCATTATTGCACACACTCATAATTTCTCTCTTGGAAGAGTGCATACCGGTGATTTCTTTTGTTCTCTTGGATGCAATGGCTGAGTGCGAATTGTCTTGGGGAGATGTATTGCATGGACTGACTTTCTTTGGATTGATGAAGTGATGCCTGTTTGAATGGTGTAATTTTAATGCTATTTTCTTCCATTTTGTATGAAATTTTTGAAATTGGGGTTTGCCATATGCCATACTAAAAAGTGCAATATTTTTTGTTAGCTCTTATTTCTATGTATTTATGCAAAATTTTTCATCAAGTATCGATCAAATGCTCTAGTTTTCTTGCATCCTTTGACTTTAAAGCTCCTACACTAGAAAGTTGCTAAGGTTTCCCAAGTGAAGCAAATTGTCTTCCACCCTCTCTATCCAAGGTCCTTCTATCTTGACCTCGCCCGAATTGACTCCATTGCCCAATTGATTAGAGGCACTAGTCTTGGTGTGTCGATCAACCTTAATTTTCCTTTTTTGTTTTTTAAATTTTATGGTAACTGGAGTTAAGGTTTGTTTAAAACTGCATTTTGTAGCAATTTTTCATCTAGATGTTATAGTCCTTTAGGTAGGAATTGCATACATTAATGCCAAAAAGACAAAATCTATCATTTATAATTTTATACATATTTTACCACAAATTTTAGGGCCGACTTCTCAGTTATTTTTGCTGTTTTGTACATTTTCAGCCATTAAAAAACATTATTTCACCTGTACCTTGTTTATCTCATTAAATAGACCTCAACGTTTGTTAACCTTATCCTTTACAAGCTATTTATTGCTGTTATACTATTGTGCATGCTGTAAATCTGCATATCTGTAAAACCCCTAACTTATAACAACACTCCTTAGTTGATGGTGGCTAGTAAGAAATCATGCTTGAACATTTGTAGACCTTATCTTGGTCTCCAAGGCTTTTCGAGTACCTCCATCTATCTCATTAGCTCTTTGTCTACCTTTGGGCCTGTTTTTATTGAATATCCTATAGGGTGTGTTTCCACACATCTAGCAGGGGTCCTAGGAGGGTACTTATGGGACCACTACTAGACTAGTGACAACAATGGGACAAAGACCCACTGTTACCTTAGTGAGTGTCCCTTGCTCTTTACGGACTTTTACTGATGGGAGGAGTCCCAGTTTGATGGAGATCACTGTGAAAAATTACAAGTCTAATTGGAACAACTGGAAATTTATTTTTCTAACTGTAAATTAATTATGCAGTTTATTTGCTACGACAAATATCGAATAAATCACATTGCAATTTTTCACCGTAAAAATATTGCGGAAAATAAAATGTTGGAAACTGAGAAAATGCTAACACAATAATTTTTGGACATTTGTCCTCAGAAAAACCCAATGTGGGAAAACTGGTGCAACAGTTGAGGGTTTTATTATCATGCAGCAGTGAGAAATTCTAAGTACAACTGGATGCCCAAAACTGACAATCCTCTACAAGATAAACTGGCCACAAAAATTAGTGAGACAATTCTTGCCCCACCCGACACTGATCCAGCGCCACAACTGGCACAAACATGCCACACGAAAGTCCTTGCGTTAGCTTCTGCACCAATGTTGCACAAACCCTCTTACACTCTGCCTGGAAGTTGCTTTGATCAAGCTGTCTTCCCAACTCAGCCTCTGAGAATGACTTGCTAGCCGCTCTAGAAATTCTCCCAGACTCTAACAACTAAATCGACTCTTTGTTTGACCAAATCGAACTCTACCTTTGAAGCTTCTGTGCATGCCCTGTGCAACCCCACTAAGAAAACTCAGCCCTCCTGTCGCTGACTCTCCAAAATTGGAAAACTTCCTCTTGACTCACTGTCTCTGCATCCCCTCTTTGGCTCAAACTCCTCTTCCCTGCTAAGTTGCTACTACTAGATAGCTCAATCTGCCAAGGAAAATCGATCTCCAAGTGCGTTCTCCATCAACCCCATTGACCTCCTCTTATAATCTCCAGTTGAGACTTCAACGACCAAGATTAAATCTCAATCGATGGTTGAGATAATCTCAAGTCTATCCATGTGAGTTTCTAGAGAATTCTGACCTTTTTCAATTAATTCCTATTAATTAACCAATTTTCTTAAGTTAGAATTAGGAAAAATTTAAATGATGGTCAATTAATTTATTGAGCTATCTCTAGGTGGAATTTTCAGAAACGATTTCTGGGTTTTGGGGCTCTGCTGTGTTTTAGCCTCTTCACAAAGTTTGAAACTAGAACACCATTCGATGCTACGAAAACTAACATTCCCTCTTAGCAAGGAAGGTGTGCTACACTTGTTGCATTGCTACAATACCCTATCTCTACATCATCCTCCCATACACACTGCTGATATCTGAAAACTGTAGCTGCCTGCCACTGTCCATCAACCACTGCACTAACCCTGATTCATCTACTATTGACTGTAGCTGAACCATGTTGCATCTGTGCTGCTGCTGACATTGCATTGTACAACCTGTATTGCTGCCAACTCTGCATCTACATTGTAACCCGATTAACACTCCCTCTCACTGTTGTTGTTGTTGCAACTATTGCAAGTGAGAAGTATCCAAAATACTGAATACTGAATCAACTGTGTTTCTATGTTGGAACTGTCTCCCGAGTCTATGACTGCTACTAGCCTTCGCTCTGTCTTTGCATTGTGCCTCCTGCACTGCTATCAACACTGCTCTGCACTCCCTAGTGTCTGAATGCATTTAGTTTGCAATTGTCACTGGAACTGATTGCACCAATTGACACTGATCCTCCTGCTACTGAATACTGTGGGCCCTTGTAGCAAGGGTAATGATCCATGTGATGAGTAAATTGCAACTGTTGCTCCTTTATGGGCCCTGCCCAGATTTGCGCAACTCTGGAGTCTAGAACTCAATGTCTCCCCACCTCTCTCGTAGAGGTATAGTTGCATACAAAGAAAATTGTTCTTCCAACCTGGAGGACAATTGATCTATCTCTGTTGAAGCTGCTACTTGCTCCTGCTTCTCCTTCTTGTCCTTCTTCCTCTGAGGACATTGAGTGCTGTAGTGACCGTGTTAGTTTTTGTAGCTCCAAAGGTGTTCTAGTCTCAAAACTTTGTGGAGATGCTAAAATACATGAGATCTCCAAAACCCAAAAATTATTTATGGAAATTCCACCTAGAGATGGCTTAATTAGATTATCAGCCAATTTTTTAAATCTTTCTTAAGTCTAAACTTAGGGAATATGGTTAATTAATCATTATTAATTGAGATAAGGTGTGAATCATCTAGAAACTCACTCGGATCTACAAAGAATTAATCTGGGTCCTTGATTAAGTTTTAATCTTGGCCATTGGTGCTCCAACAGAGGATTATAAGAAGTCAATGGGTAGATGGAGAATACACTTGTGAGAACCACAGAGAGTTCGATTTCTAGAGAGCAGCTGCAGTTGCCAAAAATCTGAAGAAGGAAGCAAAGACAGTGAGGGGTAGGGATAGTGAGTTTGGAGGAAAGTTTTTCCAAATACGGAGAGTTAGCTATAGGAGGGCCGAGTTCCCTTAGTGAGGCAGCATAGAAGCTTTAGAGCCTGAGTTTGATTTGGCCAGACAGGGTCGATTTGATTGCTAGAGGTCGAGAAGATTTCCGGAAATTGCCAGCGGGTCATTCTCAGAGGCGAGATTGGGTAGACACCTTGATCAGTTGCAGTTCTAGGAAGAGCATTTTGGTGCCTGTGCAAGTTTGACGCAGAGGCTGATGCAGGGGTTTTGTGGAGCTTATTTAGAGCCAGTTTTAGAGTTGGATCAATGTCGGGTGAAACAAAATTTGTCTCACTAATTTTTGTGGCCAGTTTCTCCTATAGTGGATTGCCAGTTTGTGCATCCAGATTGTATTCAAAATTTCACAACTGCATAATAATAAAAACCCTCAGATGTTGCACCAGTTTTCCCAAGTTGGGTTTTTTTGGTGAAATTTGTCCAAAAATAAATGTGTTAATTTTTATGTGTGTGTGCTGGTATTTACTCATTTTCTAGCACTATTTTTCTTCCATTGTTTATTGGTGAAAATTAGTGTGAATTATTTGATATTTGTCGTAGCAAATAAATTGTTAAATAAATTAACAATTAGGAAACTAATTTCCAGTTGCTATGATATATGTAATTTTCACATGGTATCAGAGTGTGAGTGATCAGTTGGGAAGCTCAGAAGCGGAGAAGGGAATTTCGTTGTTCAGTGAGAGCAGCAGGCTGAAATTCTCAAAGGCTGCGCAGTACTCAGACAGACAGCATGATTTGTTGGGGCAAGGGTTCGATTTTCAACTGAGGGTTGGCAGAAAAATCGATTTGCCCAGAATAGTGATTCCAACAGTCAAAGGGAGCAACAACAACTTAGATTTTTCACTGAGCAGATTTCTGGTTGGACGCAGAGGGTTTGATAGCAGCAAAATTAGCATCGGGCAATGTCAGTAGCAACACAGATGCAGTATCAGAGTTGCATAGTGGTTGGTGGGCAGTGGCCAGACATCAATAACGTGATAGAGGGGTGATACAAAGACGGTGTTGTAGCAATAGTGGTGCAACACTAGAACACCTTCCTCACTAAGAGGGAGTGTTAGTTTTTGTAGCATCAGAGGTGTTCTAATCTCGAAACTTCATGGAGAGGCTGAAACACATGAGGTCTCCAACCCAGAAATCATTTCTGGAAATTCCACCTAGAGTTGGCTCAATTAGATTATTAGCTGATTTTTTAAATATTCCCTAAGTCTCAACTTAGGGAATATGGTTAATTAATCATTATTAATTGAGATAAGGTGCGAATCATCTAGAAACTCACACAGATCAACAGGGAAATAATTTGGGCCCTTAATTAAGTTTTAATCTCAGGCCTTGATTAAGTCTGATTTCCTTGGTAGTTCGATTTCCAGAGAGCAGCAGTTGGAATATTTTGTTGTAAACATCCAAATTCAGATTTCTATCTTAGTTGCACCAATGCATGTGTAGATATGTTTTCTATTCATTGATCCTGTTTGGATGTTGTGATTAGTCTCCCATTTTTGCCTGTAACTTTCCTGAGTTGTTTTTAATGTCTCTTTCGTTTGAGTTATGATTCTGGTTTGATATGTTATTATTCTTGACTCTTGATAATGTTCTAATGATATATGTGTCTGGAGATGCTAGAACTTTTGCCTTGCTGGAGAGAAACAATGGAAGATTACTATGAAAAAGTCTTGTAAGTTTTATGTTCCCCTATCTTAGGATTGTAAATTAGTATTACTTTATTTTCCAATCTTAAGGAGATGTGAAAATAGATAGTTATCAATTCATTCCCTTTCTAGAACAGTGAAAAAAGAGTAAATAATATGTTGCCAAACAGAGAGAGCAATAGGTAGTTGATATAACCTGCACTCCTTTATCTTTTGGTGAAAAATAAATGTGGACTTGTACACTTGATTTTCTAAGATAGCATATAAAATTTAAAATTTTGTATATTCACACTGCAACATTGAATGGCAATATCAGAATATTAGATTAATTTCTGAATATTACTTACATTTCAAGGGAGTCAACAAATTACAAGTCAAAGTGCCACTTAAAAGATGCCAAAGTAGAAACTATTGTGCACATAGAAAAGTGTCACCTACAACAGATCCGGACATCTAGGGAAGTCAACAGAAATTTTGCCTGCTCAGAGGAAGCAAGATGCTAGCTGTATGTTCAGTGTTGTATGCTTGAATACTTACTGAGGCGAGTGCCAATCTACAAATGAATGCAATATTTTTAGTATATGTATACGCAAAGGGATCAACTGTAAAGGGATAAAAATAAGACTTACTTCCCAAAGGAACCTTTCCATCAAATAATATGGCTGATAGGAAATGTAAGATCTTATTTATTTCAAAGACAATTCCCATACCATATAGAGTCAAGATCAGAGGGCCTAAAATATGATTGGATAGCAAGAGGGTGATGACTTAAGACACCAAAATGAGGACATTATGTTACATTCTAAACCCTTTTTATTGAGAAGTTCATGCCTTGGGAAGAACCGTGAGTAAATTACCTCGTCTTTTTTATTTAACAAAATAGAAGAGTGATTTAACTGTTTCTGCCAAATAAACTGTCCATCAAATCTACTCCTTTCTTGCAGATTATAATTGGCAAGAAAAGTAGGGATGGCTGCTAAAAGTTAAACAAGCAGATACAGAATTCAGTAGTATTGATGTTTAGAAGAAAAATCTCCAATTTTCTGATATTCCTAATTAGACAACCACGTAAGTGCATTCAATATATGATGGGTAAAAAACTTCTTGTGACTCAGTTCCAAGTTGAGGATAGCAATTGAAGCCACCATCTAGGTAGAAACTTGGCATCTTGTATTAAATTTAGCAAGTTACAAAACATGTGACTTAAAACAGGATCGGATGGGTATGCAGAACTTGTACAAGATTGCCTTAAATTTGTCATTTTCTGCAGCAAAATCTGTCCTATGTAGCTTACGAGCAAAGTATAAAAATAAAATCTAGAGAAATACCTTTGTGAAAAGGCTATATAAAGCAAGGATACATCGAAGCCTTAAATTTGTCATTTTCTGCAGCAAAATCTGTTCTGTGTAGCTTATGAGCAAATTATAAAAATAAAATCTAGAGAAATACTTTTGTGAAAAGGCTATAGAAAGCAAGGATACATCTAGGGAAATACTTTTGTGAAAATGTATAGTCATTGTCTTCATGCTGAGGACCTAGGTTGCTACCCAACAAATCTCTTTCGTATTGTAGCCAAAGTTGAAACAAAAAAGTTGCAACAACTTAAGAGTTTTAGCTGTCAAAAGGCCATCTGGATCATAGTTAAGCATCTACAAGCTTTTGCACATGTAAATAGAAGATGGAGACAAATATTTATATGATAAGATTGGATTTCAGTGGTAGTCTAGTTAAAATAATATTTCTTGTAGAATATGGATCATACAAAGATATTTGTAATAAAAGTCTACCAACATGTTATTGATATGTGTCTCTTGTTAGTATTCTTTGTTATTTGATGTCAACGTCAGCTAGATGATTGTAGCAAACACGTGTTTACCAATATTTTGTTATTGATCAATACTTGCATATTGTAGGAAGAAGAGCTCGATAACATGAAACTTTCAGAATATCAGCTTATCAACCTTGAATCATGGGTCTTTGAATATTCAAGTGGGGTCTAAATGTGGGCTTATTCTTTTTAGGATCCACTACAATCACTAGTTGTTTGTTATTAAACATGGGAACTTCAAGCAAACATCTATAGGTTGCTAGACTAAAAAAATCGACAAAGCACTAGATTCCTTTCCATGTACAAGAGAGTAGTTGTTGTGCTCCTAGTGTTGAAATTTGTAACTAGGTTCGGTCTTCATTATAATGTAATTGTAATCATGACATTGTATATTCTTTATAAAGAAAGAAAATGAAAGAAAAAGAAATTATATTTTTGGAGTATGGGTTTCATACTCAAGTTCAAGTCAAAAACATGTTCTTCGTGCTTCTAGGTTTTCTAGGTCTTTCTAGGTTTTTTTGGGATAAAGAATAATATCGGTCATGTGTTATAGTTCCATTTGGACATCGTAATGAAGAAAAATATTTATTTTATCGAGAAAAATCCATGGATAAGCCCAAGACCAAGTCGGCCTAAAGGAGGCCTATTCAACCCTCAAGAAAGGCTATAAATACAAGGGAGCTCAACCTCAATTGGACACTCATCACAAGCATGTTCGATCTGCAATAGTGAAGGTGAAGAAGAGTAGCTGGGAGGGTGAAGAAGAGGAAGTTGAAGTCTATCTCTCTCTTGTTTCGCTTGGGTTCGTAAAGCTACCAGTTGCAAGGGGTCGAAATTCTAAAGTAGTTGTAGGAGGACAAATTGTAGGGCTGAAATTTTGAAGCAGTTCTTGGAGGCCGAGATTGCAGAACCGAAATTTTGTTGCAGGGGATGAATTTGCAGCATCAAGGAAGTAGTATTGAAGTTTTGAAGTTGTCTCAAGGAAGATCTTGCTGGGGGTTGACTTGGGGCTTGGAGGGTTTGTTGGCTTTGGTCTTTGGGTCTCGGAAGTCTCTTTTGTAAGCATATTCTAAAGAAGAGAGAAGCATTTTTTGGGTTTTCCCCTTGGAGAGGTTTTGCCTTGGCTTGGAGCCTATATCTTGTGTACTCTGTCTCTTTGTGATCTTCATTGTTTTGGTACTTGCTTGATGAATAGAACTAAAGAAGTAAAAAAGAACCAACTAATGTCGCAAGTAATTATCATGATAAGGAAAATAAGTTCTAATCTACAAATCTCTATATTTTCCAGCATGGAATCAGAGCTAAGGTGTAAGAAGGAGATTGAAGATCACAATTCAGTTGGCACTATGACAAGGGTTGTAAGGAAGGGTTTCAAGGTTCTTGGAAATCTCGCTACGTCCATCAAGAAGTGTCTACTGAAGATCAATTCTAAGCTCGCAAAGGAAGTAACAATTGAAGATTTGTTCTCCGCTCTATTCGACACATTCAAGTATGAGAATGTATGGGTTATTGACAGTGGTGCCTCTAGACATATGACGGGAGAATGTAGTCAACTCTAAATCCTATCCAAGGGAAACTCATCTCTCTTTATTGAACTTGGAGACAACAAAAGCTATTCAGTGAAAAGCATTGGGTCTACATCATTGGAGCTCGGGTCAGGTGGAAGCATTCACCTCAACAACATCTTATATGTTCTAGGTTTGAAGAAAAACTTACTTTCTATTTCTTGTCTATAGGATAAGGGTGATAGAGTTGCTTTTGTTGATGGAAAGGTTTTGGTTTGGGGTAAGGGCTCTAATATTAATGAAGCAAGGGTGATTGGGATTTGTGAGGGGACATTGTATAGACTCTATATACCCCTAGCTCAAGCCATAGTTCACTTATAAGTGAGTCCTTCTGAACTATCGCATAGAAGGTATGGTCACCTTCATTATAAGATATTGCCATCTCTGAGTCAAATAGTCAATGGCATCCTTGAAATAAGGGAAGATCACGAAGGGATCTATAAGGGATGTGCTCTAGGCAAGAATGTAAAGAAACCATTTGCAAGTAGTGACACTAGATCTAAGGAAGTTTTAGATGTCATACACTCGGATGTATGTCGACCAATGATAGTAAAGTCTCTTGGTGGGAATCAATATTATGTAACCTTCATTGATGATTACTCAAGGAAGACTTGGTTATACCTTCTCAAGAACAAGGACGAGGTATTCGAAAAGTTTCAGGAGTTCAAGAATGAAGTGGAGAACCTAACCGAGAGAAAGATCAAACTTCTAAGGTCAAACAATGGTGGAGAATACACCTCCAAAGAGTTAATAGCTTTCTGCAAGGAAGCAGGAATCAAGAGGGGGCTCATTGTTCCCTATAATCTTGAACAGATTGGTGTGGCAGAAAGGAAGAATCGTACTATTGAAGAATGTGTCAGGGCTATGCTACATGATCAAGATCTCCCTCAATTCCTATGGGGAGAGGTATGCATGACATCTATCTACTTACATAATCGAAGTCCTCATAGGATTCTTAACAACATGACCCTTGGAAGAAGCATTTACTGGAAATAAGCCAAGTGTGGATCATCTTTGGATATTTGGGTGTCTTGTGTATATTCATATATCCAAGGATTGTGAAAATTCGGAAACCCCAAATCCTACTGTACTGACTGATAATATTTCTTCTATTTGTTAAATTAACTGAACAAATTATTTGCAATTTTCTACGACAAATATCGAAACATATACACAACAACCTTCACAAAATAAATACTGCGGAAGAAATAAAAACACTGGAAGAATAGATGCACACACACAATAATACACTGTTATTTTTAGACTAATGTCCTCGGGAAAACCCAACTTGGGAAGACCGGTGCAACAACTAAGAGTTTTATTTTTATACAATAGTAAATCTGTACAAATCTATGGAAGCTCAAATCTAGCTTTCCATATAGAGAAAATAATTGACAGAGGTCTAGTGAGAAAAATCTCACTTCCACTGGTGATTCGACACTGACCTTGGCTCAAGATGAGCTGCTCCTTGCTGCCTTTGTGTCACCCAGCTCGGACCAGTGTCTCTCTTGCTAACTGATCAACTGCTACTTTGGAAACTTGATCTTTGTGGCCTCTGGGCTCCCACTCCGGCTTCTGGCATTGAATTTCGACTTCTCCTCAGCAAGATACAGATATCCCTCCGAAGCTCTGTGCTGCCTCTTTGCATTGCGTCAACCTCTCTGTGGAATTCTCAGTCTCTCCGCTATGCACTCACCAAACTAGAAAAACTTCCTTTCGACCTTACTATCCCCGCCCCTCTCTCACTGCTTCGACTTTACTGATCACCTCCGACAACTCATAACTGCCACTCTGGAAATCGATTTCCTAGCAAAATCGAATTTTTGGTGGCTCCAAGTGTGTTCTTCAACCCCCATCGAATTTATTCTTATAATCTCTCGTTGAGACATCAACAACCTAGATTAAAACATAATCGATGACTAAGATTAACTAGAACTCGATCCATGTCTTCTTCTAGAAGATTCTCACCATGACTTAATTAATACCCTTTAATTAATCAGTTTTCCTAAGTTTAGACTTAGGCACCATTAAAAAAGATTAATTATTTTAATTAAGTCGTTTCTAGGTGGAATTTCCAGAAATGATTTCTAGGTTTTGGAGAATACATGTAATCTAGCCTCTCCACCAAATTTCGTAGCTAGAACACAACTGATGCTACAAAAATCAACAAGGACAAGAGGAAGAAGTTGGATCCTACCAGTCTAAAAGGCATCTTTGTGGGATATAGTGCTTCATCAAAAGCATATAGAATCTATATCAAGGAGGATCATCAACTTGAAGTATGCAAGGATGTCATCCTTTATGGGAGCATAGCTTACAAGAAGTCAAGGGATGTTCCAGTTGACTCTGATGATGAAGATATACCTATCTTTGAGGAAATCTCTAGGGATAATGATGGTCAAGAACCAGAACCTGCTCAAGAAGATGTTGAAGGTCCTTGTGAGCCTATACATCAAGTAATTGTTCTAGAAATTATAAGAGGCCTATTTGGTTAAAAACTACTCTTCAAGAGGTAGAAGGACATACAACATCAGGGGCTTCCAAGGAAAGTAAGAGACCAAAGAGGTATTTTGGATATGATGCATACATGACAAGGTTTATTGAAGCAGAACCTTCCTCCTACGAGGATTCAACTAAGAATCAAGAGTGGAGAAGTGCTAAGCAGGAAGAATACTAGTCCATAATGAAGAATGATGTCAGGGAAATTGTCCCTAGGCCATGTGACAAATCTACAGTCACTTCAAAATGGATTTACAAGATAAAGCACACTGCAGATGGGAGCATAGACAAGTACAAAGCAAGGTTTTTAGCAAGAGGCTTCTCATCAAAGGAAGAAATTGATTACGAGGAAACTTTTGCTCCCACAACAAGGTATACAACAATAAAATTGCTTATTTCGTTGGCTGCTACTATGGGATGGAACATTCATCAAATGGATGTCAAAACAACTTTCTTGAATAGGATCATTGCCGAGGAGGCTTACATTGAGCAACCTCAAGGATTTGAAATAAATCAGAGGGAGACTCATGTCTGTAGATTGAAGAAGGTTGTATATGGCTTAAAGCAAGCACCCAGGGCCTGGCATGCAAGGATGGATGCATATCTATTGAGACTTGGTTTTACCAAGAGTATTTTATATCCTAACCTATATATCATGGTGGTCCAAGATGAACCAGTTATCATACTCTTGTATGTGGATGATCTACTAGTTATAGGTGTAGAGAATCAGATTCAAGAATGCAAGAAGCAGTTAGCAACAAAATTCGACATGAAAGATCTTGGGATCATGCATTATTATTTGGGACTAGAGTTATGGCAGAAGCAAGGGGAGATACATCTTGGTAAAGGAAAATATGTGATCAAGATGCTTCAAAAGTATGGCATGATGGATTGCAAGCCTATGATGACTCCTATGATTACCAACTTAAAGAAATTGAGGGGTTCAAAATCTAGTTCGGTGGAGCCTACTTGCTACAGACAATTGATTGGGTCCTTGATGTATCTATTAAATACTAGACTGAACTTTTGTTTTGCAGTAAATGTCTTAAGTCAGTTTCAGATGGAGCCAAAACAAGATCATTGGATTGCAGCCAAGCATATCCTAAGATATTTTATGTGGGACTATATATCATTGCCTCCGGTACGCTACTAATGAAATCCAACGCATGGGATATACAGATTCAGATTGGGGTGGCAATGAGGTAGATAGAAAAAGCACAACAGGTGGATGCTTCAGCCTAGGATCTTCCATGGTCTCATGGATGAGCAGAAAGCATGATACAATTGCTTTGAGTAGTGTTGAAGCTGAATATGTTGCTGTAAGCGAGGTCTGTTGGGAAGCAGTTTGGCTTAGGAAGTTACTATCATACTTGTTTGAAGGACTGCTTAGGCCTACATGGATACCTTGTGATTATCAGAGTTGCATAAGATTGTTAGAAGACTCGGTGTTTCATGCTAAGACGAAGCATATAATCAACAAGTACCACTACATCAGAAGCTTGGTACGAGATGGGGTCGTGGAGCTGCACTGTCTACCTACAGATGAATAGGTAGCAAACATACTGACTAAAGCGTTACCAAACAAGAAGCTTGAGTACCTGAGAGGTAAGCTTGGTTTGGTGGATATCTCTTCCCTGATTGAGAGGGAGTGATATCAGATAGTTCTTGTCTTTATGGGTCAGACACTAGACTAGGACTAATAGCCGTAAGTCTTAGTGAAGGCCATAAAGAAATAATGGAGTGCGGAGGATTGGATAAGCATCTAGATTGGAACTTCTTATGGATTGTAGAATCCAAAGAAAGAAGTTGTTGACCGATGCTCTTTGAGGATGAGGTAGGGAATCCAAGATAATAGTAGTCGAAGAGGATCGATATTCTTTGAGGATCCAAGTTTGGGAATCCAAGATAAGAATAGTCCTAAAAGGACATACCTTGTAGACATTGGGATGGCATATGTGCCTTGAGAGGTAGCGTTGCAGCTCATGTAAAGCCTCCTAACATAATGCTCATAATTAAAGATGAGCTTGTCCAGTTAAGGCGTTCAGGGACAATGTTGGTTATGATATAAAGATGCTTGACCAAAGATGGCTTATCAATCCGACTCTTCTTATGAGAATGTTTCAAGATTGAGATTCATCGTACTATGAATACCTCCCTAGTTAAGAGGGAGTGTTGAAAATTGTAACTAGGTTCGGTCTTCATTATGATGTAATTGTAATCATGACATTGTATATTCTTTATAAAGAAATAAAAAAAGATTATGTTTTTTTAGTATGGGTTTCATACTCAAGTTTGAGTCAAACGCATGTTTTTCGTGCTTTTAGGTCTTCTAGGTCTTTTTAGGTCTTTCTAGAATAAAGAATAATATTGGTCATGTGTCATAGTCCCATTTGGACTCGTTGTAATGAAGATAAATATTTATTATATCGAGAAAAAGCCATGGATAAGCCCAAGACCAAGTTGGCCCAAGAGCAAGATCAAGTCGGCCTAAAAGAGGGCTATTCGATCCTCAAGAAACGAATTATACAAGGGAGCTTGACCTCATTTGGACACTGAACTCAAGCATGTTTGATCTGCAATAATGAAGGTGAAGAAGAGTAGCTTGGAGGACAAAGAAGAGGAAGTCGAAGTCTATCTATCTCTTGTTTCACTAGGGTTTATGAAGCTAGTAATTGCAGGGGGGGAAATTTTGAAGTTGTTGCAGGAGGATGAATTACAGGGCTGAAATTCTGAAGCAGTTGCAGAAGGCTGAGCTTGTAGGACCGAAATTCTGTTACAAAGACTGAAGTTGCAACATTAAGGAAGAAATATCGAAGTTCTGAAGCTGTCTCAAGGAAGATTTTGCTGGGGGATGACTTGGGGCTTGGAGGGTTTGTTGGCTTTGGTCTTTGGGTCTTAGAAGTCTCTTTTGCACGCATATTCTAAAGAAGAAGATAAGCATTTTCTAGGTTTTCCCCTTGGAGCAGTTTTTCCCTGGCTTAGAGCCTATATCTTGTGTACTTTGTCTCTTTGTGATCTTCATTGTTTTGGTAATTGCTTAAGGAAACAAAACTAAAGAAATAATAAATAACCAACTAACATCCCAAGTAATTATCATGATAAGGAAAGTAAGTTCAATCTACAAGTCTCCATATTTTTCAACTCCTAGGAACACATATAAGTAAATAGTACATAGGTCATCATTCAGTCTTACATGTGGAATGGTTTTGGAATTAGTATATATAGAAGATGAAGACTTATTATACACAACTATATCTAATTGTTTAATATTATTACCTTTTTCGTGATCCAAAAAGGAGCATGAAGAAATGGAGTGGCTAAGGCATTGGTCAAAGTGCTTAATGAAGGTGAAGCTTGGGGTTAAATCACACACAAACATAAGATCCTAGAAAAACACTCTGATAGATCCTTGAGGTCTCAAGATGTGTATGCTTCTAGGGTTTTGACATTGTGCATCCCCCATAGTGCCTTCAAAGAGCATGTGTTAACCAAAATTTTGTTATTAATTAATACTTGTATAGTATAGGAAGAACAAATGTTATTAATCAAAACTTGTATATTGAAGAAAGAAAAAATCACCTATTAATGATGGGTCTTTAAATATTTAAGGGCACTAAGGATCTAAGTGTAGGCTTGTTCAATTTAAGAACCATTGTAATGGCTAGTTGTTTGGTATAAACCATGGCAACTTTTAAAAGACATCTATAGGGTGCTAGACCCAGAAATATCTATAAAGCAATAGATTCCTTTCCATGTAAGAGAGAATAATTGTTGTTGTGCTCCTAGAAACACATATAAGTAAATAACATGTTGGCCATAAATGGGCCTACATATAGGAATCTCCTCCCCTCATGTGGACCCGACTCAGACCTACCAAATGACACCCCCATTGTGCACAAGGTGGTTGGGAATTTGCACATGATATTAGAATTTGGAGTCTTGGTTTGCCATGGGCTTGATTCTCGATGCACTTAGACCATTGGATATCCAATTTGGATCAAGACCCTCGAGAGTGTTGATTTCTGGTAGCATCAGATGTGCTCTAAGTCTCAAAATTTGCAGGGAGGCTTAGACATATGCATTCTCCAATACCCAGAAATCGTTTTGGGAAATTCCACTCGGAGACAGTTTTATTAAAATAATTAATTATTTTTAATGGGTGCCTAAGTCTAAACTTTAGGAAATTAAAATAATTAAAAGGTATTAATCTAATTGTGGGTGAAACTTGTAGAAGAAGATAGAGAGCAAGTCCAAATGATCTGAGCCATTGATTAGAATCTAATCTGGGCTGTTGATTCTCAACTGGAGGATTATAAGAACGAAATCGATGGGCACTTGGAGAACACATCGAGTAGAGATCAAAAGATTGAATTTCTGAAGCAGAGCAGCTATTGGAGAAAAATTTGAAGTAATCTTTTGCAGTGAGGGGCAAGGATAGTATCCGAAAGGAAATTTTCTTGGTCGGAGAGGGAAGAACAACGTCTAGAGAGGATGACGCTGGTCCACGTAGAGTTGACGTAGTGGCAGCACAGAGCCTAGAGGGAGATCGAATTTCTGCCAATGTTTTAAAACTTTGACTTCGGTTCGGAAACGGTCGACGGTCGGCTCCGACTTCAACTCCGACTCGGTATCGACTCGACTGGTTTGATTTCAATGACTCGGTCATTGTAAAAAATACATTAAATATTTTTTTTTTGTAAAAAACATAATTTTAAAGATTTTCATTCATGTTTCCAAACACAAAGCCTTAGAATATAGAGAGAAGACAACATATGATCAAAGTAGGGTCATGAATATATCCTTTATATCAAAATGGCACCCAGTGCATTGTCCAATACAAAGTTCATACTTAGCCACCAATGCCAAGATTCTTTTCTGCCTTAGCCTAAGGACAATCACTAGACTACAACAACAATAATACCAATTCTCTGCCCCTAATGAAGTCTCAAAACCCTTGATTTAATTATGGTCAAGCTCCAGAACAATCAGAGGTAAATATGTATTTATTAGTCCATTGCTAGAACGTTTGCCTTGTTAAAAACATTGTATGGCTCAATGCATTGTTTTAGTTTTCTAATTCATGCCACTAAAATAACCATACTTCGGCCTTGTAATTTTCAGAACTTTCTCACAGTGATAGATTACTTTAGGGCTATAAATATGTAATAAATAACAACCCAACCATTGAAATGTAGGAGGCGGAACAACTTTTGACAAATGTGCTTCAGGGTTTTTGTCAAAGAGCCAAGCTGATCGAGTTGTTACCGAGTTGGCCAAGTCATTACCGAGTCAATGATTGGCTCTGTAAAAACCTGGCTAGTCGTTTTGTTTCGGCCATCGAGCCGACCTAGCCAAGCATTGGCTCGGTCTGACTTGGCCGAGTCGGAGTCGACTCAGCTGTTTTTTAAAACAATGATTCCTGCTAATGAAATTGAGTTTTAGAAGCCAGGAGTTGGGGTGTGAGACCAGGAGGCAGGAAATTGAATTTTCCAGTCAGCAGAGGCTTTGAAGGAGGAGCAACGCAGTCCCCATCAGAGGTGACGTAGACACTGCGTGGGGTTGACGCATTTCTATGCAGACGCTGACACAGAAGGGACGTAAAGGCTCTTCTCCAGCGAGATTAGTGCTAGATTCTTCCAGTGACATGGTGAGAGCATCTCACTACTTGTTTTGTCCAGTTTCTCTTTGTATCAAATAGCCAATTAGGCATCCATCGAATTGTACTCAGAAACTAATACTGCAAAATAATAAAACCCTCAGCTGCTGCACCAGTTTTCCCAGATTGGGTTTTTCCGGGGACATTTGTAAAAAAATAACTGTGTAGATGTGTTGTGTATTTCTTTCTTGTTCAGTTTCTTGTTTCAATATTTTATTTAAATGGTGAAGGCTGCAGTGTATTAGTTTCGGTGTTTACTGTAGGAAACAATAAATAATTTTGTTCAGTAATTGACAAATAGAAGAAATGCAATCAGTTGCTGCAGTAGTGATTTGGGGCTTCTTGAATTTTCAAATGGTATCGGAGCTGCAGGTGAAACAAGAGAGCATTGCTGGAAGAGCCTAGTGTTGAAGGAAGAAGGGAAGTCAAAGTGTTGCATAGGCAGCAAATCGAATCCCCAGAGGGATTGCTGATCCAGGTGGCTCTAGACACACCCAGAGGTCAAATAGGGCTTGTAATATCTCAAAAATCAAAGTGGTTAGATTGCTCTTGAACTAGGACCAGGTCATAGTGCTCGTCGCCTTGATTCCAACAGTGCAAACGACACTCAATTCCGAGTTTGTATAAGGAAGATGGAGCTGGTCAAAGTTTTGGTCAAACTTGGCCACGTGGTAGGCTTAATGATCCTACAAATTGACCAAGTCATGGCGCACGAAATCAAGCCACTGGGACGGGCGAAATTGTGGCCTACTTAATTTGCCCAATAACCCTTATTTTTGGCAAATTCAGAAAACGACCATATTGTTTAACAAAACAAAATATATATAAAATAAGGGGGTGGCAGGCCACCACCCCTGCCACCCCACGACATCCTTTGCACCGTTGAAACGTCATATTATAACAAACCACAATCATACATTAATGTAGTAGAGCCGGCGGGGATTGAACCTGCTCGGCCCACGTGGGGGGCCGACCCATGTGGCATATATCGCCAACCAACACAAAAGGCAAAGTTAACAACGTGCCAAAAATTATGTAATCGCCACATTCCAAAAGTGTTTAACGCCAAAAAGTTTGTTGAACCAATAGGGCGAGGGTTGACCATGAGACCTCCGCCCACCTAATTTATTATGCCACCAACAACCCAAATGGGCTCTCTTTGTTAACTCCACCACAATGTTTATATATGAAACTTACTTCAACATTCGACCGAGGAAATGGAGCCGCGACCAATGAATCGCAGGGAGCGCCAAGCAACATTCCAAGGTGGAACCAGGAGGCCACAACCATGTGGCACGGATTCCAAGATAGGAATATTCGACAAGAATATTCTCAGAGAATCTTTTGATGCTTGTGAGGAATCTTTGAGATTCCTTGGGAAGTAAATTTTCATTTTGTCAGAATGATATGAAGTTTATAGTCATTTTAATCGGAATTTTGAAGGGAACGCGATAATGAAATCATAATCACCATTTGAGCAGCAGATTTGCAGATTCCCAATAGAGCAGAATCTTTGAAGAATCTTCTAGATCCCTTGGAGGGTGAAATTCGCCAGTCAGAATGCAGCCAACCTTATACTGAAAAGTCTCAGAATCTCACAAGGATCATGATGGCGAGATCAGATTTATGATCTGAGTTGCAAATCTCCAGTGAGCCCAGAGAATAGAATCGTTGGAGAATCACGGGGAATCTAAAAGATTCCTACAGGCCTAGATTTTGATGGTGTCAGAATTCGAAAAATGGATAGTTGATTTTACACCTCTCGACAACAGAGATTTAGTGGTGCAGTCAGTTTTTGCAGTTGAGCCTTCCATTTTTCGGCCAACTTCAGAGGTGCAGGTACATGAATCAGTGATGTCATGTTTTCCTTCATAATTGTTGGATGATGTATTATGTTTTGAGATCCCTGCTTGATGTTATGTTGTGGGATTGCTTTTGCCACATTATGTGAGAGATGTATTTAGCTTGTCATGTTATGTATTGTTGTTGAGATCCATATGTAACAATGTTGAAGGGATACTCATTGCCACATTGTGTGAGTTCATGTTAAGTTGTCACGCTGAGAGGAAGCCTTCTTGAGTGAGGATTCCTATAAGCGGAATGTCTTGTGGAGAGACAAACCACTCTTGTTTGAGGGTGTATGTCCTTGTTGTGACAAAGAGTCTTCCGTGTACATCATTATCATTTACAGTAGTATATGAAGCGACCTCCTCCATCTTGACACCGGGCTCGGAGACGTAGCCCACACTGGGTGAACTCCGTTATCAACGTCTTTTGTTTTATGTTGTTGATTCTTGTCATGTTCCCTCTTCTTTACAACATGCATATATGTTCATTTATGCTCTTTTAAATGCAATTCTAACAACATCACATAAATAAAAGATCTTGGATGATTCCGGTAGCTGAAGGAACCCGGATCAAGTTTGGTATCAGAGCGGTCTTCTTGCTGATGTGAATTGCGAGTGTGAACAATGATTGAACATGCAACAATGGAGGATGACAAAGACATTTACGAGGCCATGCTCAGGATGTCCAAAATGGTGGACATGTTGTATGAAGCTTATGAGGAACGGGAGAAAGAAAGAGCAGAGAACGATGCTCCATCTACCCCTTCCAGTGAACATTCATCGCCTTCATTGTCTTCTCATCATTTGAATGAGGAGATCAACCAGAGCCTTCAAGCAGAGAACGCTGAATTGAAGAGGCTTCTACGAGAAGAGAAAGAGGAGAAACAAAGACTGCAACTTCAGCTATGAGCCACGACAGAGGCCTTGCAGAAGTTGAAGAGGAACAAAGGCTTAGAGAAGCCCTCATCACCTATTTCAGAATCAATAGTTAATGTAAATAATGTTGATCATTCTTTAGTTTCATCTTCACATGATGTTATTTCTGTTGGAAATGTGGAGATACTAATTACAGGAACTGGCATGAGGCTCCATTCCAAGATGGGGTACAAAGGAGGAGGACTTGGTGTTAATGGCCAAGGCATGACTTAGCCATTGGAGGTCGTGCAAAGATCTCGATTCGCAGGTTTGGGATACACCGAAGGAGAATACTCAAAGGTGTCAGAAGCTTCCGAGACATTGTTGAAATCGTCGAGGAAAGAGAATGATGGGAACACATCACCATCATCCCATGGCAGTACGCATTGCAGAGAAAGAGCTGATGCAAGCTCCCATCGCCATAATTGCACTAGAGACAACAAAGAGAGGTATACACAGTCTCAATATTCCAAAGTTCATTTTGATTACAAGCATGTTAATGATGAACATAAATCATGGCATCGAAAAACATGTACTTTTTGTGGTTTACATAACCATGTATTTGTTGAGTGCTGGAAGAGAATGGCAGCATGAAAGAAGATGAGGCGTGAAAGGCCTTCTCCACAGTAGGGAAAGAAGCATGTTAGGTAGATCTGGAGGAAGAAGACTTATTGTAGTCATTGCAACAGAGGTGGCCATCAAAGAGCCACGTGTTGGAGGCTCCATCCAGAGCAGCGCCTTAAGGACAAAGTGCCCGTGCATGAACCAGTTGAAAAAGTTGATTGACAAGCGAATCTGCCACAGGGATGATGTTTTGGCCTTGTCTTGATAACTGGGGTATTGTTTCCATTTTGATTTAAACTTGACCACAGAGTATGTGTTGTAAACTCATGGCAAGTATGGGATGCTTGGGTCATTAGTTGGTCATGTAAATTAAGCATGTGATTTGCAGAAAAAAAATGTACTACAGGGTTGCAGGGGGTACACGTGTCGGCTCATCACTTATGGCTTCGAAGAACAAAGGTGAAGGAGAAGGAAGGGCGACCTATTAGGATACTTGTGGTGCAAGCAATGTACATGACAGTTGCAGATTATGTTCATGCTTTTGGAGGACCAAAAGCTCCTCAGTGGGGAGGAATGATCCAGGTTGCTCCAGACACACCCGGAGGTCAAAGAGGGCTTGTAATAGCTCAAAAATCAAAGTGGTCAGATTGCTCTTGAACCAAGACCAGGTCATAGTGTTCGTCGCCCTGATTCCAATAGTGCAAACAACATTCAAATCTGAGTTTTGAGGAAGATAGAGCTAGTCAAAGTTTTGGTCAAACTTGGTCACGTGGCAGGGAAAATGATCCTACAAATTGACCAAGTCATAGCGCACAAAATCAAGCCACAGGGATGGGTGAAATTGTGGCCTACTTAATTTGCCCAATAACACTTATTTTGGGTAAACTAAAAAAACAACCATATTGTTTAACAAAACAAAAAAGATATAAGATAAGGGGGTGGCTGGCCATCACCCCCACCACCCCACGACATCCTCTGCACAGTTGAAACGACATGTTATAACAAACCACAATCATACATTAATGTAGTGGAGCTGGCGGGGATTGAACCCGCCTGACCCGACCCCCCACGGGTGACCCCATGTGGCATACACCACCAACCAACACAAAAGGTGAAGTTAACAACTTGCCAAAAATTATGTAACTACCGCATTCCAAAAGTGTTTAACGCCAAAATGTTGGTTGAACTGGCAGGGCGGAGGTTTGACCATGAGACCTCTGCCCACCTAATTTATTATGCCACCGACAACCCAAACAGGGTCTCTTTGTTAACTCTGACGCAATGTTTATATATGAAGCTATTTCAACATTTGACCAGGGAAATGGAGCCGTGACCAACAAATTGCAGGGAGCGTCGAGAAACATTCCAAGGCGAAACTAGGAGGCCAAAACCATATGGCACGGATTCCAAGATAGGAATATTCTACAAGAATATTCTCAAAGAATCTTTTGATGCTTGTGAGGAATCTTTGAGATTCCTTGGGAGGTAAATTTTCATTTTGTCAGAATGATATAAATTTTACAGTTATTTTAACTAGAATTTCGTAGGGAGCACGATGGTAAAATTAGAATCACCATCTGAGCAATAGATTTGCAGATTCCCAACAGATCAGAATCTTTGAAGATTCTTGAGGGAATCTTCCAGATTCTTTGGAGGCTGAAATTCGCCAGAGTCAGAATGCAGGAAACCTTATACTGAAAAGTCTCAGAATCTCGCAAGGATTATGATAGTTGAATTAAGGCTTCTGTGATCCATAATAGTTGAAAGAATAACTTCGGCGTAAATCACATGTAGACAGACATTTGTCGACGCGTTTCGAACCAACTAGTGTGGTTCATCGTTAGGACAAGTTATGATTATGATGGCGAGATCAGATTTATGATCTGAGTTGCAGATCTCCAATGAACCCAGTGAACAAAATCTTTGGAGAATGACTGGGAATCTAAGAGATTCCTATAGGCCCAGATTTTGATGGTGTCGGAATTCGAAAAATGGATAGTTGATGTTCCACCTCTCGACGACAGAAATTCAGTGGCGCAGTTAGTTTTTGGAGTTGAGCATTCCATTTTTCAGCCAACTTTAGAGGTGCAGGTCATGTCATGTTTTCCTTCATAATTGTTGGATGATGTATTATGTTTTGAGATCCCTGCTTGATGTTATGTTGTGGGATTGCTTTTTCCACATTATGTGAGATGTATTTAACTTGTCATGCTATGTATTCTTGTTGAGATCCTTGTGTAACAATGTTGAAGGGATACTCATTGCCACATTGTGTGAGATCATGTTAAGTTGTGACGCTGAGAGGAAGCCTTCTTGAGTGAGAATTCCTGTAAGCGGAATGTCTCGTGGAGAGACAAGCCACTCTTGTTTGAGGGTGTATGTCCTTGTTGTAACAAAGAGTCTTCCATGTACATATCATCATTTACAACAGTATATGAAGCGACCTCCACCATCTTGACATCGACCCCGGAGACGTAGCCCACACCGGGTGAACTCCGTTATCAACGTCTTGTGTTTTATGTTGCTGATTCTTGTCATGTTCGCTCTTCTTTATAACATGCATATGTGTTCATTTATGCTCTTTTACATGCATTTCTAACAACATCACATAAGTAAAAGATCTTGGATGATTCCGGTAGCTGAAGAACCCCGGATCAATTGCGCAGTTCAGGCCAGGAGGGCAAGATTTTCATGGTAAATCTCTCTCTGAGTGAGTTGACACAGAGGTAGGATTTCCAAATCGAGATTTGTCAACGACAGAGGGAGCAACACAACAAAAGGTTCAACAAAGAAGGGTCCCTGGTGTGACACAATTTTTTGTAGGCAGCTGCTGGGCAGAAAGATGTTGGAAGAAAGAAGAGACACTCGAGGGAATTTCTTCCTTAGAGAATTCCTAACCAGGGAATTCTAATTCTCATTTGTTGAGTAGCAGCAGGAGAGAGGAGGTCATTCGACTTTTTCGAGTGGCAAATATGGCAGCCAATGGGTTGAGAGATCAGGATTAGTTGGATGGTGCATCCAACTATGTGATTTGAAAGGCAAGGATGTCATGCCTTCTGGATGAACACTTTCTCAAGGCCTATGTCGACAGTGTGGTAGATATGCTTGCGGATCCAGATCCGCTCAAGAAGTACAAGGGAGAAATGGCGAAGACAGAGAGAATGATCCTCGACGGAGTGAAGGATCATGTGGTCTGTCACATCGCTGGTAGAGGAACTGCCAAAGAGATGTGGGATGCATTGTAGACGCTGTATCAAGGATCTTCCGAGTAGCGGAAGATGTACTTAGAGCAAAAGATGAGGTCCACGCAGATGCAGAAGGGAGAACGCATTGATCTGTTCCTTGTAAAGCTTCAGGAGATCCGAGACGAGTTAGTAGTTGTGGGGTCTACACCTCAGTCTTCCGAGATGGTAAGAATGGCCCTCAACTTAGTTTCAGAAGAGTGGCAAGTATTTGTCCAGAGCATCCTGGGTAGGGAGAACTTGCCAGACTGGGAAGGAATATGGGTAGCTCTTAAGCAAGAGAAGCTAAGGAGAGACTTGGTGAAGTGTAAACTTGACGGAAGCAACATCAGTGGGTCTAAGCCCAAGGAGGAGGATGAGAGTGCAACGCTCGCATCTAAGGGGCAACAGAAGAAGAAGAAAGATGTCTCGAAGATTAAATGCTTCAGGTGTGGTGAATTGGGTCACTACGCAACGCAATGTCCTCTCAAGAAGGACAAAGATGAGAAGCATGATATGAAGGCTGCACTCGCTAAGATCGAGGAGGAGGAGTTTGCCATGACAGCCGAGATACCTCCAAGAGGGAGGTGGGGTGATCTAGAGCTGTAGTTCGAAAGGACTGCAAATGGGCCTCTTGGATCAATACCTTTCTACGGGAGCCCAAATCGGTGGTAGCAAGATGGAATGGGTCAGTTGATGCAGAAGAGTGTCAGAGTGGCAGTTGCAGTGGCTAGGAGCACTAAACTGAGCAGCGCAGAGTAGAGTTGGCAACAATGCAGTTGGCATAGAGCAGAGGTTAGCAGCAGCGCAGAGCCTTCAGAGGGTCAGCGTAGAGACTAGCAACAGTCAGAATCCAGCAACGAGATGCATCATATTAAACACTTGTTCACTAATTTGGGATGCTTTTTCGTTGCTGATACAACAACTATAGCAGTTGGAGAAGGTTGCAGTGCAGATGCAATGTTGGTAGTGGTAGTGGCAGTGCCAACAACAACATGAATGCACAATTTAAGAGGGAGTTGCAGTACAAATATAGTCTTGACAGTGGTAGTGTCAACAACAGTACAAATGCAACATTTGCGCAGTAGTTGGTGGGCAACAATGTCAGACATTAGCAATGCAAAAGGAAATGTTTCAGAGTTAGGGTGATTCTTCAGCAAGTTGCATTACTAGAGCACATTCCTCACTAAGAGGGAGTGTTGATTTCTAGTAGCATCGGATGTGCTCTAAGTCTCAAAATTGGCAGGGAGGCTTAGACACATGCATTCTCCAATATACAGAAATCGTTTGGGGAAATTCCACCCAGAGACAGTTCTATTAAAATAATTAATTATTTTTAATGGGTGCCTAACTCTAAAAATAGGAAATTAAAATAATTAAAGGGTATTAATTTAACTGTGGGTGAAACTTCTAGAAGAAGTCGGAGATCAAGTCCAAATGATTTGAGCCATTGATTAGAATCTAATCTGGGCTGTTGATTCTCAACTGGAGGATTATAAGAAGGACATCGACAGGCAATTGGAGAACACTTCGAGTAGAGATCGAAAGATCGAATTTATGAAGCAGAGCAACTGTCGGAGAGAAATTAGAAGTGATCTTTTGCAGTGAGGGGCAGGGACAGTATCCGAAGGGAAATTTTCCTGGTTAGAGAGTACAGGCAGAGGGAGAACGACGTCCAGAGACGCTGATGCTGGCCTATGCAGAGTTGACAAAGTGGCAGCGCAGAGCCTAGAGGGAGATCGAATTCCTGCTATGGAAATCGAGTTTCAAAAGCCAGGAGTCGGGGTGTGAGACTGGGAGGCAGGAAATCGGAGTTTCCAACTAGCAGAGGGTCTGAAGGAGGAGCAACACAATCCCCAGCAGAGCTGACGCAGAGACTGCGTGGGGTTGACGTAGTTCTGCGCAGAGGTTGACGCAGAAGGGATGCAAAGGTTCTTCTCCAACAAGATCAGTGCCAGATTCTTCCAGTGACATGGTGAGAGCATCTCACTACTTGTTTTGTCCAGTTTCTTTGTGTATCAGATAACCAGTTGGGCATCCATCGAGTTGTACTCATAAATTACTACTGCATAATAATAAAACCCTTAGCTGCTGCACCGATTTCCCACACTGGGTTTTGTGTTGTGTATTTCTTTCTTGTTCAGTTTCTTGTTTCAGCATTTTAATTAAATGGTGAAGGTTGCAGTGTATTAGTTTTGGTGTTTACTGTAGGAAACAGTAAATAATTTTGTTCAGTAATTAAAAAACAGAAGAAACGTAATCAATTGTTGCAGTAGTGATTCGGGGCTTCTCAAATTTTCACACAGAGTCTTGTTAGCCACAAAAATGGGTAACCCATAGGAGAATTTTCTCCTCATTTGTCAACTAGCCAACTAATGGCCCTATGATGGTCCATAGATAGCTTTACATCAGAGATCTTCACTTATGCTCCAGTCAATGCTTTCTCTCATTTGACATGCTTCTTGAAGGAAGGTAGGTCATTGATTAGAAGGTCTTGTTGTTGCTTTGCCACCTGTCACACACACCTAAGTTAGTGAGAAAAGCCCTTAACCCCACACGGTGTGGTTGGTGAAAAATTAAAGAGATGGGGCTGTCACTTATTCCCAACTCTCTTCATTTAAGCTCTCTCTTAGGTCAGCGAAGGGGGGTGGTCCCTAAATGGAAAACTAAGTTAAAATGATGATGAGGTCTCTAGGAGATGTTAGAGTGAAATGGATTACTTTTAAGATTATGAGCAAATTTGATGAGCAATATGAAATATATAATCATCAACACATGAATCAAAAATTTGCATACATAAAACTAGTGCCTTCAAATATTGCTTAAAATAAATAATACTTTTTCAAAAATTGAAGTGCTCCAAATTGAAACACAATTAACCCTGTCAATCAAACAAAAGATGTTAGCAAGATATGATATCATATGCAAGATATAAAATTTTCTTTCAAGAAATGCTTTCAAAATATAAAATCATTCACAAATCCAAAGCATGTATAAAAGCAATATAGAGTGACCTGCAAAGGAAAAAAATAAACTTTACTTGCAAAAGTGAAACAAGATGATGCTTGCTTAAATAAGATAATCAACGCATCAATGACAAGTACATAAAATAATTTGCAAGTAAAATAACAAGATGTGTTAGCATGAAATGTACTTAAACTAAGATTGAATGCAATTATCTTGGTAGACTTTAATCTAACTGCTTAGTCTAGATGTGACCTTTCTTTCGACTGTTTTGAAACAAGTCTCTTATGTGAGTTGTGGAAGGGGTCCAAAGAAAGACAGCGAAGGCTATATTAATGATACCTTCTTTGGATTACCCAACACACCCGATGCCTCCGGCATTGCAGACACTGTGGCTCTCATGACTGCAAGGTCACCGTGTTAACCACATAAGAGGGTCTATGTCCTTCAAGTTGATGAAAGAAAGGGGTCCCTAAGAAATGTCTTTCAGCGAAGCTTATGCTTGGAGGTAAATTAAGTTAAAATGCAACTATGTTAATATGCGTAAATCAGATGCAAGTAAGTTTATTAGTGCTTGTATAAAGGGAAATGCTTCAATTAAATGGAAATATGCTCAAGAAGATAACTTGGATAGTTGCTCAAAATAATGCAAGATATAAGAACATAAGCTTCATAAGCACATAAGATTTCAAATTGCTTAAAGTAAATGCTTTGACGAATGATACATCAATAACCAGCGAAGGCAAAGAAATGAAATGAAGCTTTTAATGTATGATATGCTTGCAAAACAAGCAAAGAGCTTTAAAAATAGATGAACATGTAAACAATGAGCCTGTTGTTGCACAGATTGTCACGTCACAGATTGTCACGACAACGCTCAGACCGGGGGCTGTCACTCTGATCCCCGATCTCTTCGTTTAAGCCTGTCTCCTGCGGCTAAGAGGGGTAGACCCTATGAGACAATGGATGACCAACTGTGGACCAGTTGGGTTGGGACTCGGGAGACACGAGGGAAAACAAGCACCTAATTGACTTTATTAAGTTAATAGACCAGTGCCTTATGGAGTTAATGATTAAATAACTATTATGTTGCAGAAGTATAAACCATGTAAACCAATAATTTATCATCAAATAACCCAAGCGATGTAAGATATTCAACAAACGCACAATGCCTTAATAATAATCCAACAATTAAATTTCTAAAGAGTGGATGCTTTAAACAACCACGAAATTTAAATGCTGACCATATTTCAAATAGTTAATCTCTAGATATAAACATTTTAAGCACATTTAACTTCACCAAAAAGACTTTAAAAAAGAATTTCCAATTTTTTATTAGCCTTTTTCAAAAATTTTTAAAATTTTTAATTAATTAATTTTTATTTTATTATTATTTTTTTGAGATTTTTGATTTTTTAAATCTAAAAATAAAATAAAACTAAAGCCTAAATAAATAAAATTTAAATCTAAATTTAGATTTGACCCATAAAACAAAAATAAAAGCCTAAGATTACTTTTATGTTTTCGGAATTATTATTATTATTTTTTTTTTTTTATTTATTTTTCTCTCTATCAAAATTTAAACAAAATTAACTAAACTTTAAATAAATCTAAAAATAAAAATAAAAAATAAAACCAAAAAAAAAATTAAAGGGTAAAACTCGAACCTTTTAAACTTTTTTGTTCTATGAATTTTTTTTATTTTTCATAAAATCCTAAGTTAAATATATAACTTGAATAAACAAAATGAAAACTAAGATCTAAACCCTAACTCCTAACTATACTACATAAATAAAGTAAATAAAACAACGAAATTTGTTTTTAATTTTTAATTTTAATACATGTTATAACATACAACATAAAGATTTTAATTAAAATCTAAACCAAGCTATCTAAACTAAAAACTAAAACCACCTACGCTAAACTCAGAAACAAAAACAATTTTATTTTATTATTATTATTATTATTATTATTATTTTTAATTATGATGTAAAATTCTCAACTTAAAATCAACATAGAATAAAACTATAAATAAATAAATAAATAAATAAATAAAAATAATAAATAAATAAAAGATTTCATTTAGTTTTAAATTTTGTTTTATCTGAAAAAATATAAAAATATTTTGGGAAATTTTTTGCCAACTTCAGTCTTGGCTCAGGAATTTCTTATATTTTATCTTTTCTGCTGAGGCTAAAATTTTGATGTGGGAATTAATGTTTAACATGCTTTAATGTTCATCTAAAGAGTAACTACATGAATGTGATCTCTAGTTAGCATTTTACGTGGTTGTTTAACACACTTTATCTTTCGAAATTTTAATTTGCTGGAGTATCATTGAGCCATTAAGCATTTTCTCGCATTTGATAAAAGTTAATCTTTGTTTGAGTTGATTGATGGTAAACGATTGTTAACGAGCCCATATTCCTGCAACATTTGATAAATAATTGTTTAATCATTTAAGGCACTGGTTTATTAACTTGATAAAATCAATTTAGTGCTTGTTTCCTTGTGTCTCCCAACCCAACTGGTTCCCAGTGGGTCGTTCACTATCCTATAGGGTCTACCCCCCTTAGCTGCGGGAGACAGGCTTAAACGGAGAGATTGGGGATCAGGGTGACAACCTCCGGTCTGAGCGTTGTCGTGACAATCTGTGCGACAACAGAGCCTATTGTGAGGCCAACATGAAGTAAGAAGAGTGAAAGAGGCCATTGAAATTGAGAAATCATCCAACAACATGAATAGAGATGATGGGCTAAGACTAAGCAATACCTGGAAACCCTTATTAAATAAAATAAAAAAATAGTCTATATATATATATATCTACACACACACACACACACACACACACAACATAATGAATTGTTAACGAACACTATAAATTAATTAATATCAAACCTAATTCATAACCTAATCATAATAAGCATTAACTTTAAATTTGAAGGTATATTGAACAAAACACTTAATATATAATGATAAGAACTTAATATATATCTAAATATAACTAATTAACATGATATATAACTAAGTAACATGATATTTAGATATTTAATTAGTTAGAAATTTGAATATATAATTAACATGACATTTATATATATAATTAAACAAGAAACTTAAAGATATAATTAACTAACACTCAAATATAATTACACTAAACCTAATAATAATTAATACCCTATCTAACTTTCTCATTTAAAACAAAATTATTAATTGAATATAGAATTAACAATAGCATTAAAAAAAGATAAATTTAATATATAATTAACATGGTATTTAAATATAAAGATAACAAGAAACTTAAATATATAAGTAAATAGGAAATATAATTTCAAATTAAGAAATATGTTTAAAAAGTATTGAAACATATAATTTAACATGGTTTTTACATATACAATTTAACAAGAAATGTAAATATAACAAGAAATTAATTAATATCATTATCAATACCCTATTTAAACTCCCTCATTTAAATAAAATTAATCAAATCCGAATAGAGAAACGATAAGCATTATCTTTAATCTTCAATTTCATAATATCTAACAAGCATAATATCTAACATCTGTCAAAAAAATAAAAAAATAAAATAATAATAATAATAATAAATTTATATTAATTAATTAAGCCGACACTAGATATTTATCTCAATTAACTATTAATTGCTCCATGCCTTCACGCTCTCTCTTCTCAAAATGCAAATCACATTGCCCTGATGATGGACTCACTAAGCTAGTCCGAAACGTTGATTTTCCAAAAAATTGATAACAGGTTTTTCCACAGATTCTTTAAAATTGTTAGACTGACTAGATCAACCTTGTCACATGAAATGAAATGCTTGCATGTAATAAAATAAGTTGCTTCTAAGTAAAATTCCAAATTATACTTAAAAACAAAGAAACTTGAGATGCCAAGCATAAAAATGGAAACTAGTAGCAAAATTAAATCTAGAAAATTAGATTGTGATGGTGATATTGTGTTAATTCTTAAGATATGCAAAATGAAAACTAAAAAGAAACATGCATGATCAATCCACCCAAAATCCTCCTTCTAAAATAAGGAGCAAAGGATGCTTTGAAAACCCAAGCTCCCACAAGACAAACTAAGTTTTTATTAGATGATTACAAAGGTGAGGAACCTCCAAGAGGATCTCTACTAAAGCTTCAAGAGGGATCTTTACAATATAGGAGACTTCTCAAGCACTAGATCTCCTTCTTGAAAGTCAAAATCAGAAAATACAATAAGAATGCTCTCAATGAAAGTGTTAGGTGTCCCTTGATGTCCAAAGATTAGCCTGCAATGAATGATGAATTTTTTCAAAGGAGAGGAACTATTATTGAATGCCCACGACCAACACAAGTAAGAGATTTCTCCTCAAATTCTCACGGCTTTGCCAAGTAGCAACCCTCTCTTTATCCACAACCGCCTCAAGAAATAAACTTTGAAAAGGGTTGAGAGGTCCTACAAGGGAATGGTTAGAGTTTGAGTAATCTTTCCTCAATCCTCTTGTCACCTACACTCTACCTATGGGCTGCAAAATCAAGAGACAAATTAGTGTAGAGAAAATATATAAAACAACTAGCTAAAACACAAATAGTATACAAAAAACCAAATAAAGTGACGAGAGTGACTTGGTTTAGTGTAGAAAAGCTCTCAAGTAGCTAATATAAAATCAATGAGGCACTATTTCAAAAGATTTGAATTTTAAAATGAATGCTTGTATACAAGTTATGCCCCAATGAATCCTTGCAAGACACTTTTTTTTGTAAGATAAACTATGAACATCCAAATAACAAATGAGAGTTCCTTTGAAAGTGCTCCAAGAGTGCGTTGGTCTCCCAAAGCTTCCCCTTATGTTTGATCCAACAAAAATTCTTCTACAATACTCAAATCACACATTAGTCCATATATATTTTGATAAACAAACAATGAATTGCAACTTCTAGAAATTTGTTTGAAAATAAACTAGAACTTCCAATATCTAGAGCCTATTTCCAAATCAAATGCTAATACAACAATACCTCAATGGACTATCATATGGACCGAGGAACCAAGAGGAACAACAAACCTTCCACCAAGGAGGTCCAAAATATGCTCCAGCAAAGGCATCCAAGAGATTTACAAAAGGAGAAAGAAGTGGGGAATTGACATTTTGTACTTGGAACAGATTTAAAGGCTGGTAGACCAGGAGATAACCTCACATTGGAAGAGTTGGAATCCTAGGGTCAATCTGATCGGAGTTTTATTTGGGCTTTGGAATTAGCTATGCTTGCATTGGTATAAGCCAAATTCTTGGAGCATCCGGGAGAAAAAGCCAAGCTTATCATTGTATCCTGTTTTAGCAGGATAGTAGCACCCTTTCCTCCCTATAATGATGACATCATGAAGAGAGTCTTTGATTTGATTGTAGAATGCTATTCAAGGCTGCATGACACCCAGAGCTCAGACTTTAATAGAAGGCTTGTAATCCTAGACATCATGGCCAAAATCAGATCCTAAGTAGTCATGCTTGATCTAGAGCAAGATGATCCGATCCTTTAGATGTGTCAATCCTTCTTCACCAACATTAGGGAGCATCACTCTGAGGAGGTAAAATCCAATATGCGAGATATCTTATCTTCATTACTAGTTGAAGGTGACATCATTCGTAAACAACTGCAGACCAAATTGTTAGCCATTTGGAGGAAGACATAGGTTGTCTCACTAGCTGCTTATGAGTTAGCCAAAGGGGTGGTTGAGCAAAACCTGAGTTTCTTCAGAAGGCAACTAACCCAAGAGGAGTTACGGAGGATTTGTGGTGACCAACCATGCAACAAGAATGAGTTGAGGAAAGGTCTTTGCTTCATTTGTAAGGAAGCTTGGGGACCTGACCACTCGTGCATGAGTGACACCGAGGAGATGACAGGGTTAGATTAAGAGGGGATTCCTTTTGACTTTCAAGATGAGGATTCTTCTTTTATAGTTGAGTCCATGGGTTCTTACGAGGGTACTTTTGAGGAGCATGAGTAGTAATGGGCAGTTGTTGACATCATCTCATAGATGCAACCATGTTTGGTAGAGGAGGTTGATGAGCAGCAACTTGTTCCCATTCAGCATGAGCAACACATTGTAGAGCACAATGCGCATGATGGGCCATCTTTGGAGAGTCAGCTAGTGGCTCATGTTTAACCCATGATGGAGGAGGATGAGAAGACATCCTTGGAGCCATCCGTTGATGAGGAGCAGATAGATGTGTAGACAACCACCAGGGAAGTAGTATTTCAGACATTGGTCATCAGGGGGCGTTGGGACATGGCAGGACAATTTTGCAGGTGACAAGTGGACCCGTTGAGCATGGAGTTTTCGGTCAGATGAATGAGGATCTTTTGGAGACAGTGGTGCATCCATCTTTGGGTCTACCCACTGACAAGGTGCAGAAAGATGTAGTGGAAGCTAGCGAAGCTGCAGTATTTCTAGGCCGCAACTGTCTCCAGGAGTACATTGATAGGGCGTGTAGCATGGGTTGCCCACTTATGGGGAGAGGCACGGATTCCTAGACATATCTGGTTGATTGGTTGGGCAGAGTTGCATGAGTTGAGCATGGTGCAACTCAGTGGACTCGTACCATATATAGGTGCACGTGCATCCGATCCTTCCCATTGGATGGATTGGCAGGAAATCATGAGTTGGTATCCTGTTCGTAGCATGCTATTTTCAGTTTGGAGCATAGTGTAGCAGGAGCCATGGAGCATTGAGCCCTGTTCTTGGTGGCATTAGGATCTAGGAGGATTTGTTGATGACATTTAGAGATTGGTTTGGGATCCGGGCATTGAGGGGTTTGTTCATCGTGGGTTGACACAGAGGCATAGCATCGCCCAGTCGTTTGTATGGGATTTGGGCATCAGGTCTCAGTTGCATGGGGCCACTAGACTGGTCCACATGTTTGGATTTCTTGAGGGCAAGCAATCTTGGGGCGAGAGGATTTGTGATGTACCTTATGGCATGGTTAGGATGGGCTTTCAAGGTTCGAGGCAGACATGTCACAGGTGCAGGTTTTTGTCATCAGCGAGCCCAAGGGCTTTTGGAGATGTTTTATGGGGTTCAGAGGAGTTCACTTGCCATCTTCCATCATCAAGATTGATTCTGCACAACTCGCTTCTTGTTCCATTGCATTCTGATAATTCTTGTAAAACGAGGTTATTATATGTTGATTTGAGGTAGCATCGGATGTGATCTAGCCATGAAAATTGGTGGAGAGGCTAAAGCGCATGAGATCTCCAAGACTCAGAAATGGTTTGGACAGATTGTACCCGGTTTGGGAGATATTAAAATAATTAATATTTTTAATGTTGTTACTAAGTCTAAATTTAGGAAAAATAAAATATTAATGGGTATTAATATAAAACTGGGTTAGAAGGCTCCAAAAGTTATGGATCAAGCCAAATCTAATCTTAGCCATTGATTAGAGATTTAATCTCGGCCGTTGAAGGACCAAAAGGAAAAGTATAAGAGGAGGCTTGAGGGTCAGTTGGAAGACACACTAGAGTGATCAGTCATTCGATTTGCTAGAGCGGGGTTGCTAAGCAAAGTCGAAACAATGATCAACAGCGAGGGGCAGTGAGTATTGGACAAAGAGGCATAGATAGTGTTGAGAGACTAGCGAAGAAGCAAAGAGGCAAACGCAGAAGCCAAAGCAGGCCACGGAGAGCCCAACAGAGACAATGCAGAGGCCAGAGGGCCTGCGTCATCCATGCAGAGGGCAACAGGAGTGACGCAGAGGGTCCCAGAGGTTGCGCAGTGTCTTAGAGCGCTGATGCAGAGGCTAGAAGGGCCAGTGCAATGCTTCAAAGTTGTTGGAGAGGGTTTTGTGGGACAAGTTTTTTGAATACCTGTTTCTGAATAGAGAGGTATTACTGCTGGTTATTTTTCTCTGTCGGGTGAGCCAGTTTGGCACCCAATTGTACTCAAGGAAATACTGCATAATAATAAACCCTCAGAATTGCTGCACCGATTTTCCTGCATTGGGTTTTTCCGGGGACGAGTTGTCCAAAAATAAAGGTGTCACTTGTGTGTTTGTTTTCTTTCAGCTGTTGATTTGTAGATGTTGAGACTGTATTGTGTTTATTCCCTTTTCTATATGTTTTAAATAACTTGTTTAGAATTAACAATTAGAAGAAATAAACTAGAAGAATACATATTAAATTTCTAATAGATAGACTTAGAAATTTCAACATTATTGTACCTAGCTCACTTAATTACGCTCAAGGTGGCGTTCCAAGAGGAATACTTGACAAAAAACCTTAGTGTAATAGCTCGTTGGAGCTAGAACGAGAAGATGTTTCAGATGAGATGGTTAGTGGGGGTTTTCAGTGGCTTGAGGAGGCATAGTGGCCAATTTATCATTTTCACACTTTAAAAAGATATTTTAATTGGGGGAAATGTGGTCAATGATTAAAATAATAATAAAATAGGGGCTTCTAGAGGGGTCCATGAGATCTATTAAAAGGGGAGGAGGAGGCCATTGGAGGACATCTTGGATTGTTGATATTTTCTATTGATGAAGTTTGGAGAACCTAGTTCCCAACTTCGCTGGCCTCAGGATAGAAACCCTTGGGTATGTTGTCGAGTGTTGGACAAAAACTCAACTCTCCTTTAGGAGACTTCATCCAAAAGTTTCATAGAGTTTCAGGGATATTGCAGTGAGGATCATTCAAGTCCTCAATTGGCGCTTCATCGTCTTTCAGTTGATTTAGTGGCAGCGGTTGTTGGAGGGAGAGAGCAGATGTTGTGGAATTTTGAGAGATCTAGATCGACATAGCGGCAAAATATTTGGAGGTCCATTCAACTATCATCTTTTCCATTTTGCCTATGATATTTCCAGTTGTACTATGCATGTTGGTATAGTTTCGTGGGTTTTTGGCAAAAATCTCAGCATAAATTTTTATAAAGAAAATTCTCAGAAAACTAACACAATTTTCGAAAAGGGATATTACAAATTTCCACTTGGAGGGGTTTCTTTATATATAGAAGTCATTTTGCTTCTATGTGATATCTTTCGATGATATAAAAATTTTGTAACGTTGGTATTGAGCTGCTGCTTTGCTGGGAACATTTTGTATCATAATAGAAAGACTTTGGGGTTCAATTCATGGTGTTTTTCTTCCGCTGATTTGTGGTATATGTTAGCTATGTGTGATCTTATTTTGAGCTAAATATTGATTAATAATTGTTATTTCATTTGTCGGTGATAAGAACATTCTATTGATATATTCCATCTTAGGTGATCTGATTCACTATATGATCTAACAATTTTCTTGAGATTATAATAGAGATTTATAAGTATGCTAGCCCTTGGGCTCCAAGTTCACGCTGTGGGGAAAGACTGACTATCTTTGGGCTTTAGGATTTCTTTATGGTATTTGGTTTAGCAGGAGGGTTTCAACCAATATTTATATTTTCAAAAATTTACTCATCCATTATTATTTATATAAAAAAATATTTTCTCCAAAAATTTTAAATTTTGTAAATATTGTATATTTGTAAATAATTTGTAAATTACTTCTAACCTATTTGTTTTGCAGCAATTGGGGTTTTTATTTTTGGGGTTTTATTATTTTTGGATTTTTGTATATATATTTGGGGTTTGGCATCATTAATTCATTTGTGTAGGTGAATTTCAAGCTAATCAAAGGATTTTGTTGGTGTTTTGAGGCTACATTCTCCTTCTGATCTTTTGCCCACTGGAAACTTGACTCCCTGGCCTTTCGGACTCATACGCTGGCTTTTGGCTCTGGATCTCGACTACTCCCCAACAAAATTGGGGACTCCCTTTGAAGCACTGCGCTGCCTCTGCATGGCACTGCGTTGCATCTCTGCACCTCTCGATGCATTCTCTGCCTTGCACTCACTGGGACTGGAAAATCCCCTCTGGTCTACTATCCCTGCCCCTCACTGCAAGAAGATCA
The DNA here is from genome assembly GCA_000404065.3 of Pinus taeda. Lineage (NCBI taxonomy): Eukaryota > Viridiplantae > Streptophyta > Pinopsida > Pinales > Pinaceae > Pinus > Pinus taeda. Next base: position 267,831 of record APFE030218599.1, on the reverse strand, counting down.
CTCGATCTCTCTTCGGAAACTCAGCGCTGCTACTCTTGAGAATTCGATCTCTAGATCTCACTATCTCAGCGTATTCTCCAAGTGCCCATCAAGCTCCTTCCTATAATCACTTGTTGGAGCACCAACGACCAAGATTAAAACATAATCAAGGGCTAAGATTAACTGGGAGTTGATCCTCGTCTTTTATCTAGAAGATTCACACTAGATTTAATTAATACCCTTTAATTAATCACATTTCCTAAGTTTAGATTTAGGAATACATTAAAAATGATTAATTATTTTAATTAAACCATCTCTAGGTGGATTTTTTTCCCAAACGAGTTTTGGGTCTTGGAGAATGCATGTCTGTTAGCTTCTTTGCAAAATCTCGAGGCTAAAGCACATCTGATGCTACCAAAATCAACATATTCATCCTCCAGGCCCAGTGTCTAGCATTTCTGCATTGATTTGTGGTGATTTTTGGCATTTGCAGGGTTTGAAATTTTTGTTTAAGGCCTAGGGCCTAGCTGTCCAGCCCTTTCACCCTAGCCGCAAACCTTCAAGGTCCTTTTTAGCCCTCGACCTCCCTCCTCCTTGAGCCGCTAGCCCTCTAAGTGCTAGTCGCAGGCCTTAGAGGCCCTTCTAGGGCCTCGACCCCCTTCCTTGGCCTAGCTGCAGGCCTCCAAGGGCCTTGACCCTCCTCCTCTTTTGCAGTGGCCTCTAGGAGGCCTTCCTCCCTCTCGGCCTCTCTCTAGGGCCTTGCCGCAACCTCTATGGGGCTTTAGCCCTAGCTGCTAGCTATACTAGGGCTAGTTTTCCCCTTGCATCAGACTCTAAGTGCTTGTTTGCCCTTGCCGTGGCTTCATCTTGCCCTTTTCCCTTTGTATCTGCCATTTTTTTGCCCTTCTAGCCCCTCATTTGTCATTTCTAGCCCTAGTCTTGGGATTTTCTAGCCTTCTAACCCTTGCCCTAGCTTTGTATTCAGTCATCTCTGGTTTTGCATTGTTTCAGTAGGCTAATATTTTGGTTTTGCAGCATTTATTTGAGCTAACTTGGTGTTTGTAGGTGGCCACGCCCATTGGAGGTCGAACTAACCCTCAACTATGCCTCTATGCCTCTTGGTTTGCCTCTCTTCCCTTCACCATTTTCTCTGTTTTGCTACAGCCATTTATGCAGTCATATAAACTAAATATAATCATCAAAATTTGACCAGGGATCATTTAAAAATCACTCAAATTGATTAGCTAGTCATTGGAGCTTATTTGGTATTAATAATTTGGCACCTTGTTGGTTTATTAAAAGACCGAATCACTAATTTTCTGAGTTGTTTCAAGTATGATATACATCATTTTGAGGTCTAATCTGAACATAATAGATCTGATTTATAGTGTCCAAGCAGTCCAATAATCAAAGTAAATATCATTGGAAGTTGAATGCATTAATTTTCTAGCTTACCTTGGGCATCTTGCGTCATTTTTTGACTGCTGATATAAAATTGCAGACCTCTGAATACAAGGTTGCAGCGATATTAAATGACACATAAGTCTCTAAAATTGGCTAAAGAAATTTTACAATTCATAATCATTAATGGTTGAGCTGATTTGGATTTGAAATTTGGTCATTGGCATCTAGTTTGACTCTTGCATTTTTACACATAGGTGCTCTAATCAAGTTGATAAATTGTTTAATAAATTTTGGCTAATTGCTCTAGAGTCTATATGACATTGTGATCTCATTGGTATTATAATTGTTGGATAAGTAGATACATTTCTCATTGGTGAATTGGATATCTCTTATGAATCTCATAAACAAATTTAATCATAAGTGTGATAAGAGAATCTAATTGTGTATCTGGGCATATTGGTTATTCATTGATCATAATTTTGAAGTATCATTGTCTATTGATATTACTTGTTACATTTTCTGGCAGTGTTGAGTATTGGACCCTTTCTCTTGTGGTTGAGATTGTTTATTGTTTAAGTATTTCGTTGTTTATAATTGAATATCATTGTAACTGAATACTTAAGTAATTAAGTGATCTCACCTTAAGAGTAGTCGTCCATCTCTTGGTCAATAGAGAATAGGACCACCTTTCCCACTTAGCTTTAGTAGCCTACCACCTCTTTAGTGGTTAACACAGTGACCTTGTAGTCTTCAGAGCCACAATCTTGGTAACGCCGGAGGCATTGGGTCGTTAGAACCCTGGGGGAGGTATCGTTAACCAAGCCTCAGCTTGCTTTGCCCTGGTTTCTCTCTCACAAACTACTCTAGAGACTAGCTTCAAAACAGTTAAGTTTAAGGATACATTTACGGTAGGCATCTAACGAAAATAAACCAAGATTCTGCGTTTCACCTAGTTTTTAGGATTTGCATTTCATATAGGATAGTGAAGCATACTTAAGCAACAACTGTTCATCCAGTTACTTGGTAATTAATTGTATAAGAAAGTATTTGACTTTATTTATGGCATTGGTCTTTCAAGGTAAATTTAATCTAGTCTTTAAAGAACTTCCTAATTCAACCAAGTGGCTAGGCCATTCAGTTGTGTCTCCCAGACTTGATGGTTGCCAGTGAGTCTCCCATCTTCACATTTCATAAGGACTACCCCCCATAGCTTGTTGTAGGGAGACAACTAAAACAGAGAGGGCAGGGATTAGAGTTACAACCCCCGCCCTAAGCGTTGTCGCATCTTTCTTGTACAGTTTATGCGACAACAGGTGGTAATGAGCACGTTGATCAACATGAGGCACTCCCGTATACACCAAATCATGAGTATTGCCTTGGTGAATGGAAGGGCCTCTTCTATATGTTTCATCCTCGTAATGTTCAACTTATCAAGAAAGGTGTCATGAGTGCCCAAGAGGAGTTTGATGTCCATCTAGAAGAGTCCCTTGGGAGCCATGGAATTGAAGAGTCTTCTCAACACCTTGAAAGGGGGTTGTGGTTCTTCTCGAGGTACAATGACTTTATTATACCTTGCACCTCCCATTATGATCGAATAGATATGATTGTTGACGTGTTAGAGCCATCCATCTACTTCTGACATTTGTAGCATGTGTCTAGGGTCATTGATGATTGTTGTATGCTTGAAATAGCCCTTGAACAAAAGTTCTCAAGCTTGATCATTGATTACTCCATATTCAGGTTGTAAGAGAAGATCCAGTGGTGCAGGCCTGACTCCTCTTTTCTCCCTCCATTCATGACTCCTTTTCATGATATATGGTAATTTTTTTCCCTTCTCTCACCCTTGCGATTCAACATTTGAATCTTGCGTAGGTGTTTGTGATGTTTTCGTGTTCTATCTCATAACTAATCATAGAGACAAGACATTTTATGTGGATCTAATGATATGCTGGTTGCATTGGCTATATGACTATACTTAGATTATGCATTGTAATGCTAGTATTGTCTAGTAGTGTAGTTGCATTGCATATTGTATGAGCATTCTAACGTCATTAATATCATGTTCCATGCTAGAATAGATTGCATTTAGAGTAGACTTTATTTTCTATATGGATTTTACTATCTCCACATAAAACATGGGTGATACCTGACACCTAGTGTACATTCTCTCAAGCAAGTTGATTGCAAATTGGAAGTTACAGGTCTGTGAGCCTAGGGATTGTTGGAGTTCTCATGAACTTCTTGTTCGAGCATATGGATCATGCGGTTATGGTGAGCTCATGTCCCCAAGTTGGAGACAGATGTTACCCACCAAAATGAGTAACCTTATAGGAGAAAACGTTTCCCCTATCCTTGACAGCCAACTGATTAGCTACACAACCAACAACCCTTGACAACCACCACTAGTTGATGAAATGCCATTATATCTCAACCACTTGCATCTACCATATGCTTCTCACCCATTTGGCATGAGCACATGGATGAAGGTGGGCTACCTCTCAAAAGGTACTTTAATCATTTTGCAATTGGGTTCTTATGCCTTTTTGTTTGGAGCATTTGATATGGGTTATGGGGTGATATGGAAGAAGGATGGGTTTTGGTAATGGTTTTGTTCTCTCACCTTAAATGGGGGGCTAATTTTCAATCCTAGTCCAATGGGACCTCTTTGTCATTTTCTGTAGCATCGAATGTGTTTTAGCCACAAAATTTGGTTGAGAGGCTAGAATACATGAGATCTCCAAAACCTAGAAATTGTTTATGGAAATTCCACCTAGAAGTGTCTCAATTAGATTATTAGCCACTTTTTAGATATTTCCTAAGTCTAAACTTAGGGAATATGGTTAATTAATAGGTATTAATTGAGATAAGGTGAGAATCATCTATAAACTCACATGGATCAACTCCAAGATGATCTTAGCCATTGATTAAGATTTAATCTTGGCCATTGGTGCTCCAATAGTGGATTATAAGAGGAAGTCGATGGGCACTTGGAGAAGACACTTTTGTAGTTCGATTTTCTTGGCAGATCGATTTCCAGAGAGCATTAGTAGTTGCCAGAGAGCCAAAGATCGAAGCAGGGTCAATGAGGGGCAGAGGCAGTGATCTAGAGGAAGTTTTCCAGTTCTAGAGAGGCAACGACAAGGGGCCGAGTTATTCCTAGTGAGGCAGCGCAGTTGCTTCAGTAGCATTTCAATTTTGCTGGTAAGAAATTCGTTTTTAGTTCCAAAGGCCGGGTGGAGGGTCCAGAGTGTCGGAGAAGTGATTTCCTTAGTAGAGATAGGAAGAACGACTTCATCGAAGGCAGTTCAGAGGCTAGACATCATAGGGTCTGTTCAGAGCAACGCATAGGCTGATGTTGAGGGTTCAGGAGGATGAGTTTCTGAAGAGAAGTTGTGCCAAGATTGCTTGTGGAGGAAGGTTAATTCCCTGAGATAATTTTGCCCAGATTTTCTTGCTAATTCGATTGCTAGTTTGGCATCCATAGATTGTACTCAAATTTCATTGTTGCATAAAATAAAACCCTCATCTATTGCATCGGTTTTCCGGCATTGGGTTTTTCCGGGGACATTTGTCCAAAAATAACAATGTCATTTTTATTTTGTGTGTGCTAGTATTTTCTCAGCTTCTAGCGCTATTTATTTCCACAACTTTATTTGTGAAGGTTGTAGTGTGATTTATTTGATATTTGTTGTAGTAGATAAATTGTTAAAATAATTAACAATTAGAAAAATAAATTCCAGTTGTTGTAATAGGATTCCAGTTTTGTAATTTGCACATGGTATTAGAGCGTAAGTGATCAATCGAAAGCTCAAAAGCAAAAGTGGAGAAAGAATTTCACTGCTTAGAGAGAGTAGCCGGTCGAAATTCTTGAGGCAGTGCAGTGCTCAGACAGGCAGGTCGAATTGCTGGGCCAATAGTTCGATTTTCAGTTGCAGGGGTGTAGAAAATTCGATTTGCCTAGGAGAGTGATTCCAACAGTCAGAGGGAGCAGCAACAACTCAGATTTTCGCTGAGTAGATTTCTGGCTGGACGCAGAGGGTTTTGTAGCAGTAAAACCATCGTCGAGTGGAATAGAAAAGCGCACACAGTAGAGGGATAATTTCTTTCATGGAACTTCGAGTCTCAGAAGTTCGATATTTCCTCGTAGATTGACAGTAGTTGTGAGCAGATCTTCTCACTCCAGAAGGAAGTGCGAGTAGCAGAGCAACAGCCAAGCAGAAGGAAAGAGGGGATTTTCGACAATTTTCGAGATGGCCACTGCAGGGCTTAGAGATTAGGATAGGTTGGATGGATCATCCAACTATGTCATCTGGAAGGCCAGGATGTCCTTCCTTCTTGATGAATATGGCATGAAAGCCTACATTGATATTGTATTGGAAGTTCCTTAGGATGCAGAGCATCTTAAGGAATATAGGAAGGAGATGGCACGGGGGAAGTGTTTGATCCTGGATGGAGTCCGGGACCATATTGTCTCACATATAATGGCCAATAGAATGGTTAAAGAGATGTGGGATGCTCTCTCCACGCTATACTAGGGTACTTTTGAGCAACAGAAGATGTTCTTAGAGGAGAAGTTGAGATGCACCAGGATTCAGGAAGTCCAAGAGCAACTTTCATTTGTTGGGGCAGTGCCTTAACCTTCAGAGCTAGTACGATTGGCACTCAACAGTGTCTTAGAGGATTGGCAGGTCTTCGTTCAAAGTATATTGGGCAGAGACACGCTACCAGGATGGGACAGAATGTGGGCCAATTTGCAACAGGAGGAATTGAGACGAGCTTTGCTAAAGAGCTCCATTAGTGGTGGCAGTATCAACAGACAGAAGGTGGTGAAGGAGGAGGAGAATGTGGCCCGAGCATCTAAGGGTCGCAGTCAGGGGCAGGGGGAGCAGAGAAAAAAGAAGGACCTATTAAAGGTCAAGTGCTTCAGATGTGGTGAGCTCGGTCACTATACCACGCAGTGTCCTCTCAGGAAGAAGGACAAGTCAAAGAAGTAGGACCAACAAGATTCATTAGCTGAAAACGACAAGTTGTCCTCTAGGTTGGAGGAAGACTTCGCGATCTTGGCAGCCATACCTCCAGGAGTGAGGTGGGGTGTCTTGGAGTTGTAGCCCCAGAGAGCTACAAAGATTGGGCAGGGTCCTTGAGGAGTCCATCTCATGGATCATTACCTGGTTACAGGGAGCACACAATATTCAAGAGTAGGATGGATCAGTAGTAGTTGATGCAGTCAGTACTAGAGTGATAGTTGCAAGCTAGTAGCAGTCAAGCTCTGAGGAGCGTAGTGCAGAGTGGCACAGTGAAGAGTCAACAACAACACAAATTCCTTGGTGGATAGTGCAGTAGCTAGTAACAGTCAGGACTTAGGAGGCAGATGCATCAATACTGAACACAACTGATTTAGTATTTTGGATGTTTTTCAGTTGCAGTAGTTGCAGCAACAACATATGAGATGGAGTTGCAATGTAGATGTAGTGATTGGTAGAAGTATGGCCAGTGTCAACAACAACACAGATGTAGCATCAGAGTTGCGCAGTTGTTGGTGGGTAGTATAGCCAAACATCAACAATGTGACAAAGGTGATACAGAAACACAGAGTTGTAGCGGCAGGATGCAACAGATTGCAACATGAGTTGTTGAGCACTAGTTGGAGAGGACACAATCCTCACTAAGAGGGAGTGTTAGTTTTTGTAGCATCGGATGTGTTCTAGCCACGAAATTCGGTGGAGAAGTTAGAATACATGAGATTTCCAAAATCCATAAATCGTTTCTGGAAATTCCACCTGGAAGTGTCTCAATTAGATTAATAGCCGTTTTTTAAATATTTCCTAAGTCTAAACTTAGGGAACATGGTTAATTAATCAATATTAATCGAGATTCTTGAATTTCCATGATCTTGGGTCTAGGTTAGAATCCTCAAATCTCTGACACTACCAAACCAAGAATCTCAACAAGAACAACTTTGCCCAACGGAAAATATAAAGCAGTAAATCATATATGCACAAGTACATACAATTTTTAACAAATATTGTACAACAATGTACAACCCAATCTTCGTTATATTAAACCAATCTGAATAATACAATAGTCTATATTATACAAGATACAATGACAATCTTCGCTGCAGCTTCTATGTCGTATCTTGTCCTGCCAGTCCTTCGCTTCCGTACTGCTCTCTAGTTGTCCCTTAGTCCTTCAAAGGACAACGCATAGAGACTCCAGGAGGGATGCCACCTAACACTGCTGCAAGTCACTTCTGCTGCATGTACACGGGCTGATCCAATTTGCTCTCTAGGCTGGCCAATACCTGAGCTCCAATCTACTAATCTAGCAGTCACTTTTGTCCATCAAAGTGCTCCACCTTAGGCACCAAACTTCACCCAACCTACAACTCTCTTCATCACTCCAAGATTGCTTGTCTAGGGTTACTTTGGGTAGCCAACACGTTGCCCTCCACCAGACCAATGGCACCCAATCCAATCACTGCAAGATCTGCTCCTATGAAGGCTCCTGATCGCTAAATCAAGCCTTCAACTTGGCACCCACACGCTACTACAAAAACTGATCCAAAACAGGTCACAAACTATGACCCAACACAAGGTATTGCTGCTCCAAGTCTGTTGTTCTCTTGCTGTTGTAACTGTGACTGGTTAGGCCATCAAAGCATGTTGCACCAGCCCTTAACCACGCACTAAAACAACACCCTTTTACTACAGCCTCTCCTTAGGTGAACCCTTTGCCTCTACGCAAGAGATTATGGCACAAATAAGCCCCAAACAGTGCTATGCACACCCTTTTCTATGGTGTTATGGCCTGCGTCCTAACACATAGCCATCCTATAGCTTAAGACCCGCATAAGCATGAGTTCCCTTACCTTTTATGGCCATAATAGACTTGCTTTGAACCTCTCCTATCTCATCCCTCCAAGCACAACTCCTCGGTCCTCTAACAATAGCTCAGATGCCTTCAATGAGCCCTGATACAATCCTTAATTGCCTCGTTGTCATTGCCTTCTTGCTTTGGCCTCAACAAAAAACCATTGCTCCCTTGACTGAGTTCCTTTAGCTCCTTTGACGGGCTCTTGTGTTGCACTAATGGATGAGGAAATGAACTCTCCATTACCTTCTATATATACACATAAGAAGGGCTTCTCAAAACGTCCAACAAGGGCTTGTCCAACTGTCAAGGAGCTTATTTAACTCAAGCCGACCTTGACACTTATGGTGCAACTACAAACCCACTCCATAAATTCAAAAAATCATATCTTACTAAGGACAACTCAGAATTCGACAATTCTTGAAGCGTTGGATTCTCCTTTTTGCCTTGTATCATCTCATCCCATCACATGTCCAAAGTGATCCATGGAATTGCCCCAAGACACGATGGGTGAGAAACCCCAACCTTGGGTTCCATACCCACAACTCACAAGTGACTCTTGTGATGTTTTGCACTCCAAAGGGCTTGGAGTACCTCCCAAGCTACTAAAAAATCAGCACTCCCTCCTAGCGAGGGAGGTACTTCGAAGACTAGGAAGTAACTCATCATCATCATCACTACTCGCAACACTTGCCCAACTCTTGGCGCGCACCACTACAACAATCCTTGAAGCATGAATTACGCCTCTCTCAGAAGTGTCGCTGTCATTGGAAGCATCTTGCTTCTTCTTGTTCTCGTGTATCATTTTCTAATCCCTCCATGATTCCTTCTAGCCAAATGTGGAAGCACCCTTGCTCCCCACTGACCATACGCTCTTCTTGGGTTGCAAAGTCTCCTGCTGAATCTGCAAGCTCCCACTAGAACTCGACTCCCTTTGAGCCTCTGAAACTTGGACTTTCTTCTTGGGAACTTGTACCTGCTTCTTTGAAGCCTGCACCTGCACCTGCTCCACCTAATTCTTCCCATGATCCATAGGCTTTCCCATCAGCCTGTATAGACAGTGCGCTCTAACTCCAAGCACAATCCCATCAGAGCTAGAGCCTCTAGGCCTGAGTCTTGCCTTCCCATCCTGGAACAAGACCTCAAACCCCTTCTTCTCGATCATCTCGACAAATATGACGCTATATCTAAGTCCTGGTACAAACAGTACATCTTGGACTCGCATCACTCGTCCTGTCTCCAACCTGAATGGCACAACTCCTGATCCTCGGATCTCCTTTTGACTCTTGTCCCCCAACACCATGTGCAACTTTGAGTCCCGTTCAGCTAGAGTCTCAAAAACCTCCTTTGACTCTGTCATATGTTTCATCGCACCATTGTCCACGTACCATCCATCCTCATCAATAGTACCCTGTGAGAAATGAGAGATCATAGCAAAGTCCTCCTCCTCCAACCTCCTAGTGAGAGCATCTATCTTAGCAGAAGTGGCAACATCGACGACCTGCTTTCCATTTTCTTCTCGTCACCTCCCTTCTTCATCGGACATCTCGATGAAAAATGACCCATCTCGCCACAGTTGAAACACTTGACTTTACTCAAGTCCTTCTTCTGCTTACCCTTCATTTGCACTGCAAGTGCCATGTCATCCTTTGAAGCCCTCTTCTTTGGATGAAGATCCTCGTCTCGCAACTCTTCTTGAATGAAGTCGTCCCACAACCTATTCTAGTCTGACAAATTCTCTTTGGCAACAATCCATTTGATGAAGGGCTTCCATTCCTCGGTGAACCCTTTCAAAGCAATCCTCACCATATATGAATCTGAAATAATCACACAAACGACAACAAGTTCATCCCTGACCTGAGACAATCTCGTTAGATACGAAGTCACTCCACCCTGTATCATCTTGGTGGACTTCAACTTATCCTCCAATACCAATACCCGATTTTCGTTCTTATTCTGAAGAGCCATCCACATCTCATGTGCAGTGTTCTTCCCGGACAAATGAGTTATTAGGGAATCCTTCACACCATCAAGGATGGTCAATCTCACCCTCGTATCCAAATCCTCGTACACTTCCAGCTCCTTTGGGTTAGTTGGCTTCTTGATGGCTTTCTCGGTGAACTCCCAGATCTTGTTGACCTGCAAGACCAACTTGATCCATTCCTTCCATGGACTATAGTTGGACAACCCCTCCGACCTGTCCTCATACCAGATACCAGCCTGCAATTTCGACATTGTCACCTACAATATGACCAACTCCCTCTTAAGCTATACTTTGCTGTGCACAACTTTGATTCACTGACTTCGAAAGTATCTCAAACAAGCTCTGATACCATGTTGAATTTCCACGATCTTGGGTCTATGTTAGAATCTTAAAATCTTTGATGCTACCAAACTGAGAATATCAACAAGAATTACTTTGCATAGCAGAAAATATAAAGTGGTAAATCATATATGCACAAGTATACACAATTTTTAACCTAAGTTGCATGAAACGGGGAAACGGGTATGAGTTTCTGAAATGGGCACGGGTACGAAACGTGACCCCCCAAATTTTGGAAATGGGGAAATGCAATATATATATATATATATATATATATATATATCTTAGGACATTTAAGAAATATGTGCAATCATAAAGCATATATGATACATTCTAATTTATTACATTATGATTAAATTGTCAATTGTCAATGCATAAACTATAAGTCTCTAAATTTACATCACATTTACTCATGAATAGATCACATAATGAAAATAGAAATATCCAAAATCAGCGACAAGAAATTTCTAATTACTTGTCTCGTGCTTGATTGGGAGTATCCTCCTACATAGTCGAACGACCTTAGTGCTCTAGTAACCTACATACCCTAGTACCCTACATGCTCTTGATTATTTGGAGTCTCCCCTGCATAGAGGGCTTGGTTCTCTTGATTAAATACAAGTTTTATACCCTAGTACATGACAAAATCTAATGGAAACATTGCAATCCCCCCAATCCTGAAATCCTAAAAAATAGATAAGTTTGCTGGATTTTGAGTGAGATCTAAAATTCTACTTTCTCCATATGAAATCCAATGAGGGCGAAACCACTGTCAAACATCCTGAATCATTTCATGGTATGAAAAATAAAGGAGAATATCACTTTTACTTTAAGAATTTAACATTACCATGAATTGCATATCAACACTAGGGCCATAGGCTTGAACAGCCCTGCTGTCCCACTCAAAAAACTCTTTTTTTTTTTATAACTTGAGAGACATCTAGAAGCATCTAGAGGATATTTGAGTCACCCAATAGAAAATTAGAAGCGAAAAAATAAAAGAAAAATACAACAAAAAGTCAAGTTATAAGAGGAAACTTCGACGTATGGCTCGGAAACTCGTTTCCCGCTGTACTGGCCACGTTTCCTCCTCAAGAAACAAGCCAATACAGCCGAAACAAGTTTCTGGGCCGTACTGTACGGATTTCCCCGTTTCCATACGGAAACGGACCCTGGACCCACATTTCATGCAACTTAGTTTTTAACAAATATTGGACAACAATGTACAACCCAATCTTCGTTACAGTAAACCAATCTGAATAATACAACAATCTATGATATACAAAATACAATGACAATCTTCGTTGTAGCTTCTATGTCATTTCTTGTTCTGTTGGTCCTTCGCTTCTGTATTGCTCTCTAGCTGCCCCTTAGTCCTTCAAAGGACAACACATAGAGACTCTAGGAGGATTGCCACCTAACACTGCTACAAGTCACTTCTGCTGCATGTACACGAGCTGATCCAATCTGTTGTCTAGGCTGGCCAATACTTGAGCTCCAATCTGCCACTAGCAATCACTTTTGTCCATCAAAGTGCTACACATTAGGCACCAAACTTCACCCAACCTTCAGCTCTCTTCGTCACTTCAAGATTTCTTGTCTAGGGCTACTTTGGGTAGCCAACACGCGGCCCTCCATCAGAACAATGGCACACAATCCAATCACTGCAATATCTTCTCCTATGAAGGCTCCCGATCACCAAATCAAGCCTTCAACTTGGCTCCCATAGGTTGCTACAAAAACTAATCCAAAACGTGTCACAAACTATGACCCAACACAAGGTATTGTTGCTCCAAGTTTGTTGTTCTCTTGTTGTTGTAACTGTGCGTGGTTAGGGCATCAAAGCATGTTGGACTGGCCCTTAACCATGCACCAAAACATCACCCTTTTACTGCAGCCTCTCCTTAGTTGAACCCTCTGCCTCTACGCAAGAGATTAGGGCACAAATCAGCCCCAAATAGTCTTATGCACGCCCTTTTCTGTGGTGTTATGGCCTGCAGCCTAACACAACCATCTTATAGCTTACGACTTGCATAAGCATGAGTTCCCTTACCTTTTATGGCTACAACAGACTTGCTTTGAACCTCTCCTATGTTGGCCCTCCAAGCACAGCTCCTCGACCCTCTAGCAACAACTCAGATGCCTTCAACGAGCCCTGAAACAATCCTTAACTGCCTCGCTGTCCTTACCTTCTTGTTGCGGCCTCAACAGAAAACCCTTGCTCCCTTGACCGAGTTCCTTTAGCTCCTTTGATGAGCTCTTGTGTTGCACCAATGGATGAGGAAATGAACTCTCCATTACCTTCTATATATACACATAAGGAGGGCTTCTCAAAATGTCCAACAAAGGCTTGTCCAATTGTCAAGGAGCTTATTTAACTCAAGCCAACCTTGACACTTATGGTGCAAACCCACTCCATAACTTCAAAAATTCATATCTTACTAAAGACAACTCAGAATTCGGTGATTCGTGAAGTGTTGGATTCTCCTTTCTGCCCTCTATCATCTCATCCCATCACATGTCCAAAGTGCTCCATGGAATTGCCCCAAAACACGATGGGTGCAAAACCCCAACCTTGGGTTCCAAGCCCACGAGTGACTCTTGTGGTGATTTGCCCTCCAAACCCTGAACCCTAGGGCTTGGAGTACCTCCCAAGCTACTCAAAAATCAATAGAGATAAGGTGAGAATCATCTAGAAACTCACATGGATCGACTCCAAGATGATCCTAGCCATTGATTAAGATTTAATCTTGGCCGTTGGTGCTCCAACAATGGATTATAAAAGGAAGTCGACGGTCACTTGGAGAAGACACTTCTATAGTTCGATTTTCTTAGCAGATCAATTTCTAGAGAGGTGCAGCAGTTGCAAGAGAGCCAAAGATCGAAGCAGGGTCAGTGAGGGGCAGAGACAATGATCTAGACGAAGTTTTCCAGATCTGGAGAGGGAGCAGCAAGGGGCCGAGTTATTCCCAGTGAAGCAGTGCAATGTAGTTGCTTCAATATCAATTTGATTTTGTTGGAGAGAAATTTGTTTTCAGTTCCAGACACTAGTCGGGCAAAGGGTCCGGAGTGCTGGAGAGGCGATTTCCTCAGGAAAGACTGGAAAAACAGCTTCATTAGAGGGCCAGAGGCAGTTCAGAGGCTAGATGTCATAGGCTCTGCAGAGAGCAGCACAGAGGCTGACGCAGAGGGTCCAGGAGGGCGAGTTTCTGAAGAGAAGTTGTGTCGAGATTGCTTGTGGAGGAAGGGTAATTCCCTCAGATAATTTTGCCCAGATTTTTTTACTGTTTATATTGCCAGTTGGGGATCCATAGATTCTACTCAGATTTCACTGTTGCATAAAATAAAACCCTCATTTGCTGCCCCGGTTTTCCCGCATTGGGTTTTTCTGGGGACATTTGTCCAAAAATAATAGTGTCATTTTTATTGTTTGTGTGCTAGTATTTCTTAGTTTCCAACACTATTTATTTCCATAGTTTTATTTGTGAAGGTTGTAGTTTGATTTATTTGATATTTGTCATAGCAGATAAATTGTTAAAATAATTAACAATTAGAAAAATAAATTGCAGTTGCTGCAACAGGATTCCAGTTTTGGAATGTTCACTCTCCTAATGGCGCAATGGGTATAGGAAGAGCACTACTTGACAAGCCCTAATTGAGATAACAAAGTTCTATCTATCCCTAAGGAATACTTACCATTTTCCATCTTACATTACAAGCCCATATTCCGCCTCCATTCTTTGGGTTCAAGTGACCATTGGTTCCTTAGGATTTGGCATCCATATATCCACACACCTGGGTAGGGCTTGGAAACATTGTTGTAGGAGGTTGATGCAACTAAAAGAAATAGAAAGAGCAAATCATGGCCACAACAAAATAAAAAAAAAATATCAAAATGCAAAAGATGGCTGAGACATACAAATTAGCACGTGGCAAAAGCCTAGCATGAGCTCTTCCTCACTCATTATGGCCATCACCCAGTTCTTGAGCACATGTTACTCCATTACATCATAAAATGGAACCCTTGCATGGCCCAACCTTGATGAACAATAAACTGACTCATCATTAAGGGGTAATACAACTACTATATCATTCAAAGCAAGCTCTAAGCCTTGAGCTATGAGCAGTAATATAAAGAAAAATCAAGCAAAATTAAAAGGCGCACAAGAGGGGTGGAAAAACAAAGACCGAGTTGGTAACTCATGCATCCACGATTACTCCCTCCTCACATCTATACACCTAGGATGTGTATCCCCATCAGCCAATATCTTTGACCATGGCACTTGGCCATGAAGTCTTCTCCACTCTGTACCATTATTATTATTCACTAACACCTATCAATTCAAGGGTGGATTGAGGAAATGTTACTTTCCCTCAGGGGATGGAAACACCTATTAGGGTTGTCCTTTAGCCACTTCTACTTAGGAAGGAAACACCATGGTGAGGTCAAGGTCCTGATTTTGGAAGAAATCCTTATTTGAAGTATTAAATAGCCCATTATATTCAAGCTTGGTTCACTTAGATGTAATAATGATTTTTGTCCCTAATGTCTAGTTGCTTTAACTAGAATCTATGTTGTGATCGTCATGTGGTCCAACAACCCATGTCCGGGGCACCTTTCCGCAGATATCTAGGCAATTAGGGAAGTATATTGACACTATCAAGTGAAGTGTTGAGACTTTTGGGCCTCCCAACAACACCAACACATCATGCATGTACTAGAGCACTCCTTGCACCCAAGACACCATGCCTCTTTGCACTGGATTTGATAATTCTCTAGGATGTCACACTTGGACTCAACATGCCCCCAGGCCAGCCTTAGCACCTTATGAGGGATGGCAGTTGATTTAGGTCCTAGATGAGGATGGTCTCACCTTTAGAGTCTTGGGAGGGCTAGTAGCACTTGGAAAGCCCTCAATGTTGGAACTTGGAACAGAGATGGACACTTTGAGTAGTTGGAGACCCATAGAGACCACGTTGTGGTGACCCAACTACATTTGGGGCCACAAGGAGCCATTGAGGTTGATTTGAGGGCCAACCCTCAAATCATGATTTTTACATGCTATGACACCACATTGGACACCACATAGCACTTGGAGATGCCACTTGGAGCCTATTTCATGCATGGTGTCAACCCTAGAAGGTTAGTGACTCACACATGTAGGCTTATTTTTCACTTATAATCAAAAGCTAGTGGGTTGGCTTGTAACCCAAAGGTTTCCTGTGGTTTAACGTGTTGTTAGGGGCTTTTAGGCTAATATTTGAACTCATCCTCTTGATATAAATAGAGGAGAGGATCATTGTTTATATTCATCATCACTTGGACTAATTCGACCTCTCTTGGAGATTTCGACCTTCCTGTATCTTTGGAGAGATGTGAGCTATGGAGTATTTTGTCTATTGGAACTCTTGTCTTGGATTTGGAGAAGTTATCTTGGATCAATGAATGGATTGTTCATGCATGTTATATTCTAAGTGATCTTTGTCATTGATAAATTTCTGATTTTATGTCAAATGTATGGAATGTATTAAGTAAGTCTTTCGGTAGAAATCACATAAGAGAATTTTTTGGTCGACGCGTTTCGAACCAACAAGTGTGGTTCATCATTAGGACCAGATAAAGGTTGGTCATGGAATGTATTAATGGTCTAGGCTTTTTCTATTACACCATTGTTATTGAAGATAAATTGTATAGAAGATAGATATCATCATTGCATGCATTACTCATGTATAATATGTGAATGACAATCCCCTTGGTGAATCCTGGAATTAGCTCTCCCAAGTGAATACTGACTCCTCACAAAGGTAGTAGTTAGGGTTTTGTTTCTAGGGCATCAAAATATCGTTACTCCTTTGCAGGACTTGTCTAATCTATCAATCTTGTAGACTCCTTCCAACTAAGGACAATGCACTAGCCTTTCCTAATTGGTGATCAACCTTTATCTTATCTAAAAATTGAATTTCACACCTTTCCTCTCTCTTATTTTGACCCTCTTGAAGATAAGCAACCTAACTAGGGCTTGGAGTGAAATTTGCTCAAAGAGGAATTTTCGGCATTGGAAGGATTCAACTTTAAGAGTACAAGTGGTTGCCTCAAAATCATTCCTTTTGGTGGCTAATCTCTCCATTTTCCTCCTTAATTTCTCTTTCCCTATCTATTTTTCCTTAGGAGAAACCCTAGTTTGGTTAAGCTTCAACTTGAGGGCTTCTTGAATGTTCCATATTCCATTGGATTGCTAATACTCCTTGTTTGGAACCTTTTCTCTGGTACCTTGACCTTAGCATATCCCATTTTGCATGCTATCATTCAAGCCCTAGGTCTAGTGTGCCTTTGATTAGCCTCTCTAAGGGATGCACATTGCCTCTTCATCTTTGTTTGAACCTTGTACTTAGGTTGATCCATCCTTTGGAAGCCTATTGTGTCACCTTAAACCTTTAAGCCTAGAATCTCTTATAGGTGACCTTATACCAGGACTCCTCCCATTGGTGAAAATTCATAAAGAGCAGGGGATGTTAGCTGTGATAGTGGGCCATTACCTCATTGTTGTCACTTGGTCCAGTGCTTGCCTTGTAGGGCTCGCCTCTACAAGACTTGTTAGATTTTGGCGCAACAGGGATAATATCCACCACTAGAGAACTGGAGAGAAGCCATTGAGGTGACAATGGTGGATGATCTCTTGTTGCCATAAGACCTAGGTTGCCAAGTGAGGCTTTGCACTAGGCTTGCTAGATTTTCGAGTAAATTGTCCAACCAAGCCCATTCCTAAATATCAAGGATACCATTGTTTATCAGTTTGTAGATAATAGAAACGATGTTGAAGCAATGTTTAGGGTTCCAGAGGATTAGTTGCTTGCTCAAAGGCTCACTTTAGAGCAGAGTCACTACGGCTATAATTAATGAGTATGCTAGACAATAACATGTCTCCAAGTTGGAGTTAGATGTTACCTACAAAAAGTGGATAACCCATAGGAGAATTTTTTTCTCTTGGACAAGTAGCCAATCAGTAGCCCTATTGATCAACACATGACTTGATGCCATAGATCCTCCATATATTGCTTCGATTATATTTGTTTCTCCCATTCAGCATTCCTTCTTAAAAGAAGGTGGTTCATCCATCTGCAAGTACTTTAATGATTCAGTAATCATGTGCTTTTTTAACTTAATGTTTTGGGGCATACTAATATGAATCAAGGGGTGATCTAGATGTTTGATTGATCTTGCTTGTATTCTTGTTCTTTCACTTCTCTTGGGAGGTTAGTCTTTGACTCTAGTCCAGTGCGACCTTCTTTGAGGCCTTAGGGTTATAGGAAGGACATTACTGGGGAGGCTTTGATTGAAGTAGCGTGCCCATGATATTCCATGCTCACCACTTTCCATCATTCCCTCTATTCCATATCCATTTTTCAAGCTTGTGGTCATTGGTCATGGGGATTGGCACCTTCTCATTTTCATCTGAGTCTGGGAGGTGTTACCCACCAAAATGGGTAGCCCTATAGGAGAAAAATTTTCTCCTATTCTTCACATCTAGGCGGCCAACCATGCAGCCCTTGATAGCCACCACTAGATGATGTCGTGCCATTATGTCTCTGCCACCTGCATCAACCATATGCTTCTCAGCCGTTTGGCATGAGCACATTAACGTAGGCAGGCTTTCGATCAAAAGGTACTTTATTCATTTTGCAATCGGGTGCTTATGCTTTGCTTGTATTTGGTATTTTGATAAGGATTATGGGGTGACCTAAAATAAGGAGGGGTTTTGACTGTGATCTTATTCCCTCACCTTAAATGGGGGGTTAATCTTCAATCCCAGTCCGGTGGGACCTCCCCTAATGGCCCAATGGTTATAGGAGGGACAATACTTGGGAAGCCTTGATTGAGATTGTGTAGTTCCATCTATCCCTATTCCATACTTACCACTTTCCATCGTACATTACAAGCCCTTATCTCACATCCATTCTTTGGGTTCAACTGACCATTGGTTCTCTGGGATTTGGCAACCATACATCCTAATACTTGGGTAGGGCCCAAAACTTTGCCTTAGGAGGTTGATGTAGCTAAAAGAAATGAAATAGCATATCATGGCCACAAAATGAAATCAAAAGAAAGAATATTAGTATGCAAAAGATGGTTGGGACATACAAATTAGCACATGGGCAAAAGCCTAACATGAGCTTTACCTCACTCATTATGGCCATCCCTTGTGTCTTGAGCACATGTTTCTCTATAACATCATAAAAGGAACTCTTGCATATCCCAAACTTGATGAGCAATGCAATGACTCATCCTTAAGGGGTAATACAATTGCAATATTATTGAAAGCAAGCTTTAACCCTTTGAGCTACGAGCAATAATAAAAAGAAAAACCAAGCAAAGTAGGTGCACAAGAGTTGGTTATTCATGCATCCACAATTTCTCCTTCCTCACATCTATACAATCAGGATGGGGATCCCCATCATGGTGATCCCTTTGACCATGGCACTTGGCCATGAAGTCTTCCCCCCTCCGTACCATCATTATTATTCACAACACCTCTCAACTGAAAGGTGGACTGAGGAAATGTCACTTCCCCTTAGTGGTTGGAAACACCTAATAGGGTCGTCCTTTAGCCACTCCTACCTGGGGGGAAATACCTTTGTGAGCTCAAGGCCCTGATTTTGGAAGGGAATCATTGTTTGAAGTATTAAATAGCCCATTACATTCAAGCTTAGTTCACTTAGATGCAATAATGATTATTGTCCCTGATGATTGGTTGCTTTAACTAGACTTTATGTTGTGATTGTCAAGTGGTTCAACAATCCATGTCTTGGACACCTCACCCACAGGCATCCAAGCCATTAGAGAAGTATATTCACACCCACAGGTGAAGTGTTGAGACCCTTGGGTCTCTGAACAACAATATCACATCACATATGACCCTGGGCACCTCCTGCACCTAGGACGTTCTGCCACGTTGCACTACATTTGATGATTCTTCAGGATGATACACCTAAACCCAACATGCCCCCAGGTCAACCTTAGCACCATATGAGGGATGGCCACTGATTCAGGGCCCAGATGAGGATGGTTTCGCCTTCAAAGACTTGGGAGGGTTAGTACGATTTGAAAATCCCTCAATGTTGGAGCAAAGATGGACATTTTGAGCATTTGGAGACCCAAGAGACCACTTTGTGGTGACCCAATTGGATTTTGGGGACCACATAGGGATATTGATGGAAATTTGAGGGCCAACCCTCTAATTGTGTTTTTTAGAGGCTTCTACATCGCACTTGGCACTTAATAGCCTCAACGCTTGGCATTTGGAGCTCTTCTCATCCATGATGCCAATCCTACAGGGCTAATGACTCACACATGTGGGCTTGTTTTTCACTTTTGGTCTAAAGCTAGTGGGTTGGCTTGTACCTAAAGGCATTATTGTGATTTAACTTGTATATAGGGGCTTTTAGGGTAAAATTATAACTCATCCTCCTTGTATAAATAGAGGAGAGGATCATTTGTAAACCATCATCATCACTTGGAGTAATTCGGCCCTCCTTAGGAGAATTTTGGCCACTTGTATCTTGGCAAGATGTGATATATGGAGTACCTTACATGTTGGAGCTATTTTCTTTTCTTTAGAGAAGTTATCTTGGATCAATGATGGATTATTCATGCATTTCATCTTGTAAGTGAGCTTTGTTGTTGAAGAATTTTCATTTAATGTCTAATGTATGCAATGTAATGGTTATCTAGGGTTTTTCTATTGTGCCCTAATTTGTTGAAAATCAGTTGCATAGGATCTATATAGCCTCATTGTGTGCATTACTCGTATATGGAATGTGAATGGTAGTGCCCTTGTTGAACTTGTCTTGTAGCTCTCCCAAGTGCTTTTGATCCCTCACAAAGATAATAATTACAGTTTTGTTGCTAGGGCATTAAAATATCCTTACTCTTTTGCAAGATCTAGCGAATCTTAATCATCCATAGACTCCGTCAACCTAAGGACTAGGCACTGACCTTATCTAGTTGGTGATCAAGTCATCTTTTATCCACAAATCAAATTTCCCTCTCTTTTCTCTAATTTGGCCTTCTTAAGGCCAAGCGACCCAATTAAGGCTTAGTGCGAATTTGCTAGGAAGGGGAATTTTTGGTTTTGGAAAGTTTCAACATCAAGGGTTGTAGTAGTTGCCTCAAAATCATTCCTCCTGGTGGCCTTTCTTTCCATTTTCATCCATAATTTCTCTTGCCCTAGTTATTTGCCCTAGGATAAAACCCTAGTTTGCTTAAAGCTTCAACTTGAGGGCTTGTTGAAGGTTTCATGTGCCTTTGCCTTGTTGATACTCATTTTTGGAAACCTTTTCATTACACCTTGACCTTGGGACATTCCCTTTTCCATGCTATTACGCAAACCCTAGGTATAGGGTGCCCTATTTTTGGCTTCTCTAAGGGAAGCTCATCGCCTCTTCTTCATCGTTTAAGCCTTGTCCTTAAGTTGAGTCCTCCCTTACAAGCCTTTTTAGTCACCTTATACCTTTAAGCATAGAACATCTCTTAGGTGACCTATCTACCTGGACTCCTCCCATTGGTGAAAATCCATAAAAAGCAGTGTGTAGTAACTGTGGTGACAATGGGATACGACCTTATTGTTGTCACTTGGTTTAGTGATTCCCTTGTAGGGTACCCCTCCACAAGGCCTGCTAGATTTTGCAGTAACAGTTTTGGTGCCATTGTTGGGAGGAAGCAAGTTAACCTAGTGGACCTAAAATGCCCCCAAGCTGGCCTTAATACTGTTTGATGGGCATCACTTGATCCAAAGCCTAAATGATGTTGGTCATCCTTGAGATGACAAGGGAGGGGTTGTACATCACCTTGGAGCCCCAATGCTTGAGTTCTTGGTGGCATGTCATCCCTCTTGCTCTTTTGAGGGTGACGTAGGGCACCTTGTACATGACGTGTTGGCATGGAGTGACTTTGAATGGCTTGCACATGATACTTGAGATGCATCTTGGAGTATGGAGCACTTATTACCCCTTATCTCACCTTTTGGTGGCTTATTGAGCTCATTTGTGTTGAAATTCCACGACCTTGGTGCTAGGATAGAATCTTAAAATCTCTGACGCTACCAAACCAAGAATCTCAACAAAGCTACTTTGCACAACGAAATATAAACAACAGTAAATCACACAGGCACAATTATCGAGAACTTTTTGCAAAATTTTCAAACCAACTTTGTGATATTAAACCAATTGAATAATACAATTGTCTAGGGCTCCCATACAAGGAATAATGGCCCTCAATTATCCACAAGTACAAGAATACAAGATACAATGACAATCTCGTTGCTCTAGTGCACAATCACAACCTTATGTCGCATCTCGTCCTTTCGGTCCTTCGCTTCTGTTCTGCTCTCTAGCTGCCCCTTAGTCCATCAAGTGACAACACATAGAGACTCCAGGAGAGTTGCCACCTATCACTGCTGCAAGTCGCTTCTGCTTCAATGAACATGGGCTGATCCAATCTGCTCGTCTAGGCTAGCCAACACCTGAGCTCCAATTTGCCAATCTAGTAGTTCCTTTCGTCCATCAAAGAACTACACATTAGGCTCACTCCACCCAACGTACTACTGTCAATGTCGTTCTTGTCACGTTGATCTAGGGCTACTTTGGACACAAACACGTTGCCCTCCAACAAACCAATGATGCCCAATAACTTCACTGTGAAATCTTCTCCTAGGAGGGGCTTCTAACCACCAAGGCAAACCCTCTAATTGGCTTCCATAGGCTACACAAAACTTGTCCACACTAGGACACCACCCAACTTGCAAACAACTCAATCTTTACTTAACAAGATTATCATATCTGGCTATACATGCTGTTGTAGTTTCTCTTCTGGTTAGGGCACCCAATTAGCTACTGTTGTAGCCCACAAAACCACCCCAACAGACCTCCTAAGTTGCAACCTATCTCCCACAATACCCTGCCATGCCTTGCTGCCTCTTAGGCTACCTGTTCTACCTGTTGAGGACTATGGCCTGGTCTGCACAAGGACTAAGGCAGCGACCCTCAAAACAGAGATAAGTCAACCTTTAACTTCCAAGCACAAGTTGCCAGATCAATCTTTAAGGCCTGCGACCTTCTCTTGCTCTTACTCAGCCCTGTAATAGAGTAAAACACCACCCAAAATAGTCCTTCACAAATTCGTCTTTCTCTTCTAAGAGCTCGACTGCCTTTTGTTGAGAGTCTATGAGTTGTTGCACATTTGGATGAGTTAAAATGATCTCCATCACCTTCTATTTATACACAAAATAAGGGCTCAACAAATGACCCATGAGACATGACTTTTGGACATTCTTCCTTCAAGCCTACATGACTTGAATGCCCAAAAATCAATTTATTAACTTCAAAAATTCATATCTCATTAAGGACATCTCAGAATTTGATGATTCTCGAAGCGTTTGATTCTCCTTGCCATCCTCTATCATCTCCATCCATCACATGTCCAAAATGCTCCATGGTTTTGGCCCAAACATCGATGGGTGCAAAACCCCAACCTTGGGTTCCAAGCCCACAAATGACTTTTGTGGCAGTGTAACCTCCAAACCCTGAACCTTAGGGCTTGGAGTACCTTTTAAGATACTCAATAATCAACACTCCCTTTTAGCGAAGGAGGTACTTCCAAGACTAGGAAGTAACTCATCATCATCATCATTGCTTGCAACACTTGCCCAACTCTTGGCGCTCACAACTACAGTAATCCCTGTAGTGTGAGCTACGCCTCTCTCAGAAGTGTCGCTGTCATTGGAAGCATCCTGCTTCTTCTTCTTTTCTAGGAATGTCTTCAACTCTCTCCAAGATTCCTTCTTGGTAGTTGTAGGAGCACTCTTGCTCCCCATTGACCTCGCGCTCTTCTTGGGCTGCAAAAGTCTCCCTCTGAATCTGCAAACTCCCTCTAGAACTCGACTCTCCCTGAGTCTCCGAAACCCGGACCTATACCTTTGAAGCATGCACCTGCAACTGCTTCTGTGGAACCTGCTCCTGGTCCTCTTGCTTATTCTTCTCATGATCCATAGGCTTGCCTGTTTGCCTGTATAGACCATGCTTTCTAACTCCAAGCACAATACTTGCGGAGCTAGAGCCTCTGGGTCTAAGTCTTGCCTTCCCATCCTGGAATAAGACCTCAAAACCCTTCTTCTCAATCATTGAGATAGATATCATGCTATATCTGAGTCCTGGTGCAAATAGTACATCCTGGGCCCACATCAACAGTCCTGACTCCATCTTGAATGGCATAACTTCCAATCCTCGGATCTCTTTCTGACTCATGTCGCCCAATGCCATGTGCAACTTCGAGTCCCACTTAAGACCTTGTCATATGTTTCGATGCACCACTGTCCATATACCATCCATCCTAATCAATAGTACCCTACGAGAAATGAGAGATCATAGCAAAGTCCTCCTCCTCCAACCTCCTGGTGAGAGCAGATATCTTAGCAGAGCTGGCAACACCGACGACCTTCTTCCCTTTCTTCTTTTCATCATTACTTTTCTTCTTCATTGGACATCTCGACAAAAAATGACCGATCTTGCCACAATTAAAACACTTGACTTTACTCAAGTCCTTCTTTTGCTTACCCTTCATTCGTGTTGCAAGTGCCACGTCATCATCTAAAGCTCTCTTCTTCGGATGAAGATCCTTGTCTTGCAACTCATCTTGAATGAAGTCATCCCACAACCTATTCCAGTCTGGCAACGATCCCCTTGATGAAGGGATTCCATTCCTCGGTGAACCCTTTCAAAGCATGATCCAGGTGGATATTGGTGGCCACCTGCCAAGTCCACTTGGACCCCCACCTCAACATTTTCAGTTTCCTTAATTATAGCGCAGTTTACTATTTTAGCAGTTTTTCGGGTCCTGAACTTCCAGAGCCGTTTTGAGGCCCTAAACGACGTTTTTTGGGAAATCTTGCTCCGCGATTAATTTGGTAAAAAATCATCTTTCCCGTCGTATTCCTCGGAGAGATCTTTCCAACGGGCTATCATGCGCGTCAAACGGAGATCGTATGCCAAAGTTACGACCCCCCCGGGAAGTTGATGTACCAATTTACCCAAACGGGGCCCACAGTTTGGCGTTTCATCTTCTAGGGTTAGGTTTTGGAATGTTAAGAGTTTTCCATTATTTCTCAACAATAAATAGGCCTTCGAGCCTCATTGTAACACAGTTTAGAGGCATGTAACCACCACATCTCTTCTCAGAGATAAGCTACCATCGCCCTAGCTGGTTTATTCTATTTCTGGTTGTAAGCATATTTCAGTATTTTCCATTAATGAAATGAAGTATTATTTCCGCTGCATCTTTGTGTATATGGTTATCTCTGTATTTTATTGCGTTCCTGTTTAAATCTGGATCAGTGGTATCAGAGCGGTCTGCTTTTTTCTCGGTTTTTCTTTGCATGCCCCCAACGAGGTCAGGATATAAGGAGTTAGGGCTTGAACTGGTCGAACCTTTGCAAGACCAGCCTCGAAAATCCCGACGGCCTCCCATGGCGGATGAGAAGAAAGACGAGGGGGCAGGAGATCCTATCAAAATCTTGCTCGAAGAAGCGCTCGAGCGGCAAAGGAACGCGAGGATAGCTTTGCGCAGATCCTTCAGCGGCTACCTAGAGGTGACGCATCGGTTTCCAGCAGCGACTCTGGAAACGCCACGCCCTTTAAGGTACAAGTTAATTTTGAAATCCCCATCTTCGAGGGTAAAATAGACGCAGATGCCGTAGATAAATGGTTAAATCTGCTAGATGGGTATTTCTCTGTTCATGAATTTTCAAGTCGGGAAAAGATTGTTTTCGCTCTTTTCAAAGCAGCCCCCCACGTCAAGGACTGGTGGGAAACCTACTGCGAGCAGAAGGATGAAAGTACAGGCTCACTATTTTCAGCCGCACCCACTTCGAATGACTTTCGGAATGCCATCAAGGAGCAGTACTACCCTGTCAAAAGCTATGAGGACAAATACATCAGATGGACCGCGCTGCGGCAGGGACGGGACCAAGATGTGCCTGAGTTCACAAACATCTTTCACACCCTTTGCACACAGTTGGGTATCAAATATTCTGAGCTGCATCTGGTACTCAAATACTGCGGTTGCCTACATAGATACATCCGGGAAGAGATGGAGTTCTTGGACATCTCCTCACTCGGCACAACATATCGATATGCTGTCAAAATCGAGCAGAAGTTCAAACAGAAGAAGCGAGACTTTGGATCTGCAAATCCGAAGCCCAAAGGACAAAGCCAAGGCGGGGTGACCCAAGACAACCCGTCGAAATCGCAAGAAAATAACAACACCACGAAGCCGAAGAAGGACACAGGAAAGTGGTGTGATTTCCACAAGA
The DNA here is from genome assembly GCA_000404065.3 of Pinus taeda. Lineage (NCBI taxonomy): Eukaryota > Viridiplantae > Streptophyta > Pinopsida > Pinales > Pinaceae > Pinus > Pinus taeda. Next base: position 241,890 of record APFE030218599.1, on the reverse strand, counting down.
GTCCCACTCATAACACAAGTGAGTGTCAGACCAAGCAGTCATTGGTGGCCAAGTTGAAGGCTTCCGAATCAGATACATGTTCCGAGCCTGATCCAGAACCCGACAAGGGGAATGGCAAAGGGAAGCAGATCATTGATGCGGATCCCAGCGCCACTGTTTCCACTGCCAAGATCTAGAAGCATGAGCCCGAAGAGCCAGAGGAGGGGGAACGTCTTTTCCACTCACAGATGTGGGTGAAGGGTTCGCCGCTGCAATTCATTGTCGACAG